>SCLH01000864.1:120902-159911 GCA_004367855.1 Oikopleura vanhoeffeni | reverse complement strand
GTTATCCTATTGCGTTTTGAATGGCATCAAACGAATTGTATGCATCACTTTTCTGGAATTTATATTATAAACTATGTTCGAAATATCTATAGATCTAGCGCTAGAGATCAAAACATTTTTGTTATTTTGCAATACTCAGAAAAATTTCGAAATGATTTCAGAAAAAAAATTTCCAATTTTTAATTTCTCTAATTATTATATCAGTAAACAAGCCACGCAGAATTCAAAAATGAAAAACTAAAGTCTCTACCTATGCTAGATCCGAAGATAAAGCCCACCTATAGAACCCCCTTAAGCTTTTGTACTATATGTGCCAAAATTTTTTTGCATGCATACACTCCCACACACATAAGCGAGACAGGGAGACATAACCCAAAACGGTAAATCTATCTCCTCCTAGGTTTTATTTTAAAATAAATCTGAAATTCAACATAACTTGTATAATTAGTAGATAAAACTTCTTAGAGAGCGTTTTTTTTTAAAAAATGCTATATTTTCTCTAGAATATGCAATAAACCACCGTTTTTTTAACATTTGTCGTCGGAAAATCTATCTCCTCCTACTTTATATTTTGGAATCAACCCAAATTGCAGCAAACGCTAACTAACAGAACCAACCTTCGCGGTAATTTTGAATTTAACAGTAATCTGATACAATCCCACCTACGCTTTTAAAAAGCTTCTTAAAAAGACACGCAGTTCGTACCTACTTCTTCAATTTTCATCATTTTTTTTTTTTTNATTGGGCGCATATACAACACCTGGTTAATTTCGCAGGTTGCGTGAGAGAAGAGAGGGTGCTAATATTCTTGCGGTTGTTTGTAATTCATTCAATAAAATAGTTAGGATTGTACTCTGAGGTCCGTTGATCCATATGCTTATATGGCTTCGATTTCTAGCAGACGCCGCGTCGTCAGAATAGAGGTCTGGGTACAAATTCATGGCTAAATCTACGAGTTAAGAAAAATACAGGAAAATTGAACTCGGTTGAATATCTCGGCGCTAAAAGCTACAAGTAGAAAATTAAAAGGTCGGTTTTTAATCTTCAAGGAATAAAATATTTTGTTATAATTTTACATTCGATTTGCTATTCGAAATTTTTGGGTGATGCTATAACTTTGTGCTACCACAAATAGGTTCTACTATGTTTATCTTAGCAAACACAAAAAACTTCGAATGGGGTGAATCAAGATCAATAATATACCGACGGGACTCAAACATAAAATATTTCCGATTTTTCGACTATATATTTGTCGAAAAATGCTGAAAAACAATTGCTAATGATAATCACGTTATTTAAAATAATGTAATACATTCAAAGGTCACAAAAGATTATTTGCTCAAGTGATATTGGATTAGTTTCACGAGCTAGATTTCTGCAGCGGGATTTGTACCACTCAGCTTGAAAATATCCCTGGTAATTTAGGAAAAACGGAAGTTCATTCAGGTCGAATTTTCAGTGCGGATACAGTGGGGTCCACATGCATTAGTATCGTTATCTGAATATATTTATACATAATAGGGCTTCAATTCTTTCAAATTTACAAAGTAAAATGATTATTTTCGCAAGAAAAGTTCAAATGGCATTTAACATTTCTCCGAACTGACGGATAAGCTGAAGAGAATCCTTTACTTAATCAATGTAAACCAAGTAGTCAAAAAAGTCAGAGAGGTCTTTTTCATAACATTGAAAATTGGAGAGAAATATTTCCACGAATATATTTTTGAAGAGAGTTATACTCAGGTACTTGTAACTCTATATGTTCTTGTAAATCATGTAAAGATGCACGGCTAAAATTTCAATTGACCAAGATTTTATCAAAAAATTCCTGAATTTATAGCATTGGGATCGGCTTTTAGAGCACAATATTATTTAGAAGTTAATGACCCCACACTAATTTAAAAATTATTAGAAAATTGGATGAACAGTTTGATCCCACATTTCTCTAAATCCCCACCAAATAACTACTCTTAAAAAAGTTTTTTATACACTCAATCAAAAAGATTTCGAGACGATCTATGACTCATAATTCTTTGCAGATCAACGAAAAAACACAGAATACCCAAATGAAACTAAAATTTTTATACTCGACAGGCTTCGAATATGATGCACTTATTGGTGTACAAACAAAACGGGCAAGACGTAATTAATTTAATCGAAAATTTGAACGAAGAAAAAATTTTCCGGATTTTTTTTTCGATGATTAAGAACTTTATTAAAAAGATTTGAAGTACAAGAAAAGTAATTCGCTTAGTCCCATAACCTAATCACCCCGCTTCCATGGCCGAAGTGTGTCAATCATGGGGTTTTATACCCAATAAATGTTTTTATAAAGCCTGCAAGGCGTAGTTGTGCAAGGACGTCGAAGAAAAACACTCATCCTAGGACATATTTTTTGGAAATGATGTGTTTTTTATAAAAATATTAAACAGGATTCCCCGTGGTTTTTTTAACCACCATCAGCCCGTAATATTACACTTTTGTCCTCGATAATCCACAATTAGGCCCAGAAGTGTCACAAATTTCAATCAATTAAAATTCTGAACAAATTAACTATTTTATCTCTTGAAAATGAACTAGTTTATTCAAAAATCAAATCATGTGATCGAACTTTTCATTATAAAGGACGGTTAAAGAGAGCCACGGTGTCTATTTTAGCCGGTACTTTTTGAAATGAAGATAAAACCCGACGTTTCTTATCCGGTCGTTTTTGCTTTTTTGTAAATGTAAAGCACAGGAAGTCGTAGGATAAAAATTTTTTTCGACTATAATTGTGTATTTTTCAAAAATGTGGTACAAATTATACTGCCCCAAAATCAAATTCATACGTGATTGTGAACTTGTATTCGTTAGCAGCAAGCAAGAAAACTTTTTATCCTTCAGTTAAAACTGAGCTCTGCGAAGTTCATATTATCCGGCTCGTGGAACGAAAATTGCAAAACTTACATTGGGTACCAATTTGGGTTTTAGAAAATTTTACAAACATAAAAAAATTTTAAGCAGAAATGCTTTCGTCTTTAACGGGCACTTTTTATTATCCCAACACATTTTTTCAAATTTGGTAAATTTCTGAATTGGATCTTTCTCAATTTGGCAGAGATAATTATTTTGGCCAAAACTTTCTCATATCCAAATCTGATTTCGAATTGGATCAATAATTAGAAAATGGTATTTTAAGAGAAAATTCCATTTTTCTAAAACAGGACTGGAACTATTTTTTGATAAAGTTGTTAATACTTTTGAAATCAAATACGACAACAAACATCATTTCGAGAGTATAAATAAAAACTTAAGGGGGTTGTGGGTGTAAAGAATTGCATGAGTGGAAGCGAAAATCGCCCCAAGCAAATTTTTTCAGTTTGCCGGTCCTGTTTGTCAGGACGCTTGTTCTTTGTAAGGACGCTTGTTCTTGTAAGGACACTCCGATACGTTATGATTTTTGGTAAAATGTTGCTGATTAATTATTTTATTTTAGCTATATTATGAACAAGGAGAACAATTAAAAAACATGATGCACTATTGAAGCAAAAAAAATTCTAAATATAAAACACTGCATATTTCAGTTGGTTGATAACATATACAAACGTCAATATATCTTTTTGTTGATAATTTTTGAAATTTATTCCACGCTTTTGTATTGAAATCTTATTGAAAACAAGTAAAATAAATTAGAAAAATCGATGAATAATTTGAGGAAAATTCAAAAAATAATAAACCATGGATATTTCAGGACGTTTGAGAATATATTTAAGTTAAATTATGACGGTTTCAAAATCTTACCGAATGATTTTATTAAATATTAAAATAAAAAGCTATAAGCGTATAAAAAATTGACATTCCCTGCTAAAATATCAGTCATTCTGACTTTCTTATTATCGGACTGCAGGCAACTCTACTCGGTTTTTACTTTTTGACTCGAAAAAAATATTGAGGACGTTTTGTGCGATGAGCGAAACAGCTGAATTTACTTTGGGGCGCATTTTAAAAAGCATCTGGACTTCAATCATGGTTGAATCATTTCCAGGAAATCCAATGGGAAGATCATTTCCGTACACCTTTAACTTCACGGCGGTCTTTTTACACAAAATTTTCCATCTGGTAATATTTATTCAAGGCTAGAATTCCCGAAAATGACGGATTTGAAAATATGTGAAAAAAGTGAAAAAAAAAATTTAATTAAAATTATGTTATCTTTTTTTGGAATTTTTTTAAAATATTTAAAATAAATACTTTTTCCACTTGACTTGCATTAGAACCCTGATTCGGTAACAAATAATTCCCATGGAAAAGCTAGAGCAGCCGGTGATAAAAACACATTTCAAAATTTAATGTTTTGACTATATTTTCCCTTAATGACAAATTAAAAATAATTATATTTCCCAATTGTCGTAGCTAATCTAGAACAATTACTAATTTGCCACAATTAATAAGAAATATCTTTATGCCTCCATTGGACCTTTTCAGACGGGGTATAATTCACAAAAGCTACAAAAACTTTTTTCATTAGGGGGTTAAAAAGTTTTTACTGCGACTCAGTGGCGAGACAAGCGAGAAGATTATTGGCGAGTTTGGGCATAACAGAATGACTTCATTTGTAGACATGTGACTCTTTTGTCACTACCTTTGTTTCTTCTTTAAAAAAGTGACAATTTTTTGAAAGAAATAAATTTGAACCAATCAAGAGCGCGGTATTTCTTTAAGTCTCCGTAATAAACATTTAGGACGCCCAAGGTTTTGTTAGCCTGATATATGCGTGGGTCGTCAGTAAGCTATCCAAGATCATCAATCGGATATTATTAAAGAACCGTTCTCACCCGGAATTTAGACGATGGACATTCCTGTTCACTATGACCAAGAATGTTTATAATAGTAAAAAATGTCAAATTATTTATCTTCATTGAAAGATTTTGATTTAAAATTCAGTGTTTCGAAACTTGACTACTGTGAATTTCGTAGAGAGACACACGTTAGACTGTCGCACAATATTACACCCAGGCCCAACAGTCTGTTTATTTTTGAAAATCTCTTGACCTAGAAAAAGTAGCCATTAGTAAAATAGTTTCGTAAAAATTATTGACCCATACTACACCTGTAAGCTTTTCTTTACTATGAAACTTTTTAAATGATTCAGAAAACTTTGGACTGGCGAATAAATGTCTTACTATCATCTGACAATATTCTGGCTGTGCAGAAACTATTCATAAATATACTTTATGACTTTTCAGCTATCACAATAAATAATTCCCGCTGGGGGCATCGCTGTGAGGGTGTTAAAAACTTTTACAGAAACTCATCTCCACGCATTAATATATTTTAAGTTTATATAATTAATGTATTACATCATTTGAAATAAAAATTTAATCATTCTACATTTTTGAAATGCTGGGCATGGAGACTGTTACTAACGTAACTATTAACATTGAATTTCACGGAAACATGAAATCATGTTATAATTATTAGGCGATACAATCGATTTAGGATACGCCGATCCGAAGAAATTTTTCTCTGAATGATAGGACGATCAGTACCAGTTAATACACTACCAACTTATCACATCACTGAATAAGCGTCGTTTTCGCGTGTACCTAAACATTATCTGAGAAACTCTATCCGTTGCCGGGAGAGAGAAATCTTATTCGTTAAGATATTTTTTGTCATACCAAGGACTTGGTTATTAAATTGTAAAATTTTCATCGCGCTTCTTCTGTATGTCATTCATATCAGTGAAGGAACAAAAAAGAGCAGGACATGAGCGGTGGTTCATCAAAACCGTTAATAATTAAATTTTACCGGTAAAAATATCAGATTTCGAAATTCATGTTACAGCTTTGTAATTTTGGTTTAAATTTCAGTCATAAGATGACAAAATCGTTTGATGACGTTTTCCGACAGTAAGGCACCTGCGATTTAAAAAAAGCGCTGAATATAATTTAATAAAATTTAATAATTAAATTCTTAAACACATTCCCATAATTATTAGGTGAAAAAATCACAAATACCTTGGCCGGCTTAGCTCCATATGCTCTCTCAATCGTGAAAATCACAAATCACTAGTTAAAAAAAAACTAAAAACTATCAGTATGTCTTTTTTTACTTGCGAAGTGAAAATTGTCGTTTAGGTAATACGGCCAATAAAAAATAGTAACTATCAAGTAACTGTACGGACTGTAGGTGGATTTTATTCTCCAAACCCTTGACATCGGCATAGCTTGGCGTTCAAAGATAAATCCCTAGTAGCCATTTTATATGGCCGTAATTAGGGCTAAAGGACAATTTCACTTCGCGCAAGTAGAAAAAAGTACATGACTGGTAAATTACAGGTCGTGTAATGTTTGTCTTTCATTGAACCTGACTCAGAGGCTATTTTGCGCATGAGATTGCCGATAAAATGCCATAATTCGATTTGAACTATGTAAATGTACATATTATAGCATATGATATATTTATATTGAATGATTTTACATATTATGAGTGATTTTAGCATATGTAGTATATTTTACAGTATTATATATTTTACATATTAGTTGTGCGATATTATGACAATGATTTATTTACGATGATAGTGTAGTAATGACATATTATTATGTAACATTACATATTATGTTACATGGTTAAGTTATACCGAATGTGTTTAGCTTTTTGGGGTTTTTCCAGGAGATTGAAAACGCCCATTAAATTAACTAACAAGTCGCGCTCTGATTGGTTAAGCATGAATTCTCCTCGGGAACACCCCAAAGCTAAAAGACATTGGGTACCATATAACACACATGATTATTGAAGACTTTAGACTACTTGTAGGATGAATTTAAAGAGACGATTTGAAATAGAATTTCAAAGTCAAAAAATGGGTCATCAAATGTTTTTGACCTCATCTTGTAAGAGAATTTTTTTTGGTCTTTTTTAAAGACCAGGATTTTTTTGTTATGAAAAATTTTTGAAAAAATCGATTTTTCGGTCAAATTTTCAAGAGTTTTACAAGGAGTGCAAAACCCGGATCTAGCACCCCGATGAAGAGCTAGAGCGCTAATTTTTTGGCATTGGAAAATTAAGCGTTTTTAGGTTAACCATTCTAAGTATTGGGGTTCGGCGACCATTGTGGTCGACCTTAAATAAGCGGTCAAGTTAAAAGTCAATTTCAAAGTTCTCGTAGATGATTGGAAGTCCCCGCAAAAAAACGGGAAGGGTCGACTTTCTGATGAACGTATTTAGCAACTATGGCGTCAATCACGTACTGAAAGGTCGCTAGAGCGCAAAAACTTGGTCCCATTTTTGGAGATTCCGAAGGGGTACTGGAAGTTTTTTGCGCTCTAGTGATCCTTCAGTACGTGATTGAGCCATAGTTGTTTGATATCGTTCATCAAAAAGTGCGACCCTTCCGGTTTTTTTTGAGGTACTTTCAAGTCCTCTAACGATGAACTTGAAATTGACCTTGAACTTTGACCGCTTATTTAAGGTCTACCACATGGTCGCCGACCAGCTAATACTTAAAAATGTGTTTTTTAAAAAAAACGCTTAATTTTCACTTGCCAAAAAAATTAGCGATCTAGCTCTTATAACGGGTCGCTAGATCCGGGTTTTGCACTCCTTGTAAAATCTCGAAAATTTGACCGAAAAACTCGATTCTTTTTGAAAAAATTTTCATAAACAAAAAATCACTTAACGTTCTAAAAATAACCAGAAAAAAATTTCTACAAGATGGGTCAAAAGACATCGTACCCATTTTTGACTTTGAAATTCCTTAATTTCAAAATCGTCAGACAAAATGATTGAGTGTCTCTATATTTTGTCACCTTTGATAAAATGTGTTCTTTGATGCCGCCGATAATTATTTGCGACCATTTACACACTACCTGTGCCGAATGTGTTGATCTCTTAATAATATTTTCGCGATAAAAAAACCTTCTTAATAATTCTAGGCAAATTTTTATTCAAACGTAATTTATCGTACTCGATATAATTCCAAAATAAAGCCATACATGATGTTTGAGCTTCAAACTGCCAGAAGAAATTCGCGCACGCCAGAGTTTTGCGCATAACTTTGTTCTAGGCCCTTAAAAAAAATTTCGCTTCGATTAATTATTAAAGAGGAAATTTTAAAGGATAAAACGACTCCGATTAAAAAAAAATCCTAGTCGACAACAAAGCCTTGTTCAAAAGACTGAGAATAAAAAAAAACACGTTTTTCGGTCATAACTTTCGCTTTTTAAAAATCAAAACAAAAAATTTAATCGGATTATATTAAGAATTAGATATTCTCAGTCACTCTCGTTCAAAAATTAATTGAAATCGGATGTCAGATTAACATCCCTTGTCATTTGAAAAGTTCGACTTTGGCGCCCTCTTGTGGCTGAACCTACTTTCAAAAATCTGCGAGGAACCGAACCAAAAATTTTTCAGGGTCAGTTTAGTATTATATCAAATTTTCAGCCAAACTTTTTGCTGGACACTACCCCCTTAAACAATATTTTCCAAAGGTCAGTACTATTTTTGATTCTTTGATTATACAATTTTCTGATAAGATTTCAAATATGAGTCAGTTTCTGAGCAAATGAGAATTTTATCTACATTTTCGTAAACTACATTCGTGTACATTCGTGATTATCCGCTTACATTAGGTTGGGCGATGGGGTTAAATGATTTGGCTTCGGGCTATAAAACTTAATGCTATAATCAACAGATTACTCGTCCACTGGTTAAGAAGTAATAACAAACTTTTGATATTAATTACGTCATAAAATCCCTAAATTTTATTATTTAATTTATATTCCCGGTTATCTGTTACCATTTAAATTGCGGCCGCGCTTTTTAAGTCAATGTAAATTACATTATGGAATCCTGAATAGAGATCGTTGCAGAAAAAATAAACAAAAAGTTGCAGACATTTTTTTAAGATAATCGAATTAAAAGTGATTAAACAAAGCCGCACAATTGAAACCATATTATCTTTGTGAAACTGCCTAAATTTTGTTTCTGTGAGAGCTGCGAGTTTGAGATTTGAGATCAGAAAAACAATGGTCGGGATCGTTGACGTCACCGTTAGTGCACTGTGTTCAACATTAACAATGATAATTGTATCATAATCCCGGAAAACTACCGCCTAAAATCTGCGCGAATTTAGCTGAAATTTCCGGGATTGTAACTATGTGGGGAAAAATCGATTTGGACTGACACACTTTTTGAAATTAAAGGAAATCACCTGATTGGTCGAGCTTACAAATCGATGAATTAATGAAACTAACAAATTGGTGTTATATTCTGCTCTATTTTTTTCTTGATTTCTTTAAAATTTACCAATTAAGGCGGTTCCCTAAAAAATGCTCGGCGTTTAATTAAAAAAAAAATAATGCATAAAAGTTATGTGTCTATTCAGAAGGGCACCGCTTATTTTACGCAAAACAATTCGTGCATATTTTCCTATCATGTTGAACGTCACAGAATCAGAGACCCACAATTCTTCCACGTTTTAGAGCGGAACCTTTAGCTCGTAGAGGTGTACAAACTATAAAAAAGCCAGAAATTTAATTGTGTGACACATTTCACAAAAATGTATTTAAAATGCAAAATTAGTAATGCAATTTATTTATAAAACGCAACTAAGATTAGCTTGATACTGGACGGTAAATGATCTTTAAGTCATTGTGGCAAGAAATATCAGGCCTTTTTTTTGCGTTTTTATGGGGAATTACAGTAACTAATACAGTACTTATTTTTGGCCAAAAAAATCTCAAATCTGTTCCAAAACATATGTGAGGCTACTCTACAAAAATTCTAAGACTTCTCTTCCATTACGGATACAGTCAAAAAACGATCACGTGAGCGTTATAAATGAGAAATAAGATATATTCCAAAGGCGTGAAAAATAAGTAGGATGTTATTCACCAGCTCGATGTGAAATTGACCTCTTGATGCCAAAAAAACTTGGCATTGTTCTCACAAAGAATATTTTTTTGGAAATTAAACTGGTTAATTTCAGCACTAATATCCTGCGAAAAATCTTCAATTCTCTCGGAAAAAATAATTTAAAATGTGTTTTGATTAAAGTATTGATAAGGTATTGTAATTTAAAAGTGGAAGTTAATCTGCCTCGGACACGTAAATAATTGAATATGTGCTTATACAAAATTAAATATGATGACGTGGTTCAAATATTTGAGTCGCTCCTCGCGCTGATTTGCCAACGAATCACGACGAACATTTTCGTTGGATTTTTTCTCTTTCGTTTTTTTTTGCATTTTTCTGTCAGAAACAAAATTTTTCGAAGAAAACTGGCCTTTAGTTTTATCGTCGATATTGCTTCTCTGGAATTGAACACAAAAAAATTGAAAAGTTCTAAGGAGGAGATTAGCTTTTTAGTGTTTTTGAGGGCGCGCTTATCAAGGTTACTGTCTGGTGCGTAGGTAATTATATCAGATAATAATGAGTGTTGAATTGATCTTGAAGACTGTTCTTCAAAGTTCAGTAAAGTATTTGCATACCACCTTAGCCGTTAAGAAAAAAACCGCGTCGACAAACCTCTTTAAAAAACAGCTATAACTGCGACACTCACTCCATTTTTTAGCTACGTTGCTAAAATATTTTTGAGTTCCACATATTTCAACCTACCAAAATATGGACGATTTAAAAAGAGGTCCCAAAAATCATTAAAATAAAATCCAATGGTTCAAATCGACATGCGATTGGCCTGATTCATATCTAGTTCTCCCGCTCGCCAGACAACGTCGTCAGCCTCCGGACTCTTTTTTTAATTTTGTTTCCACATGCAAAAAAAAATCACAGTAAAACCAAAACAAGACTGATGTGTTTTTTGTTTTTATGCAATTTTCTTGCATGTAAAGCAAAATTTCAAAAATGGTCCAAGAGTTTGACGACGTTGTCTGGCGGCAAAGAACTAGGAATAGGAATTATTGCTTATGCATGTCGATTGAATCATGGATCGTATTTTAATGATTTTTGAGCTCTTTTCAAATCGTCTAATATATGATCTATCAATTAAATATACATTTCAAAATGTCAGAATTTGGATTTTAAGGGTTGACCACCTCCCTTTAAGGGGGTCCGTGCTTAGAGACGAGATTTGCAACGTTTCAATTTCTTTCTCTGATGGTAAACTTTTTACCACGTTCGGGAATTTTCAATTAAAACATTTTCAAATGAAAATTGCCACCTTTGAGCTTACTTCTTTTAATCTGATTTTTTTCAGAATCCATAATTTATACTTTATAAATTGCATTTTGAAAAAACACCAAAAAAACGGGGAGATTGCTAATCGAAAGGTTTTTAAATTGGTAGGTATAAAAAATATTTTTTTTTTATTAATCAGTGACCGCAGGAAAAACGGTCCCGACCACCGAATTCAATTCAATTTATTTAGTTTTATACGATTTCAACATCAAAAATCGGATATGTTAAAATTCCAAACAATTCGGTAAAAAACGAAATATTCAAGCACATCGAAGAAAATATTTTTTCTCATAAGATGAATTAATTATATATCGAATTCGGTGGTCGGGGACGGCTTACTAATTTGGCAATTTTGAGTGAATTAAAAATTTCTTTTAATGTTTTGATTAAAGAGGGCTTCGAATGGGATTTTACTAAACCTACTTCGCTGCAAAATTATGATTCAGAGTATGAAAAGCGTCAAAACAAAACGAAGACATATTTTTCGATTGCATATTTATTTTTGCCGGGTGGAAAATGTGGAAAATTTTCAAATATTTCCGACCAAATTTTTAATAATTTGGCGGAACCTTTTTCAAATTTCTTAAACTTGAGGAATTCTAAAACGTTAAATTCGAACTTAAATTTTTCCAAAAAAAGCAATAATACGATAAGTTGCAAAAGTTGCCTAGATTGTAAAACATTACTTTGATGGTATATTGAGGGGAATATATATGCCCAGTAAAAAAGTTTTCATCAAAAGCCCATATTCCGCATTTTGTCTCTAGGCCACCAAATTATTGAAATTTGTCATCGCGTTTGCTTCTGAATCAATTTAAAAAAAAATTGAGTGACAAAAAAAAATTTCGGAATTCGAATTTTCAGTAAGTATTCCAAAGATTTTTTTACGTATTTATGCTATATTTTTTGAAACGCTATTGATTCGACTGACCTTAATTTTACTGGGACAAGTTAGCAGGCGTAACTTAGCCTGTTAGTTAATCTTTCAGACCAATAAAAAAAATAAAAAATCTCCAAAAAAAGTGAAAATATTTTTTAAATCGTGAAATGGTCAAAATTTTGTGGACCTGAACTTTGCACATGTGTGCATCAAAACCTTAAATCAGATATCGAGAAAAACCACGCCCATACTAAACACGTCTCTATCAATGCGAAAATGAGGTTTCTTGTATGAAAAGTTTTTGATACCAGTGCTGGGAAATGATTTTATATAAAACGCTGAAGATAACCGGAAATCGGCAAATTTAACGTGTAATTTATACGCCATTTAAGCAAAATAGGCCTAACATCGAATTTCTGATGCCCTAGTACCCGAGAAAACCCATTATTCAGTGGGCGTACCGATAAAAATAAAAAATTTCTTGATATTTCCTCGGCAAATGATTTTATTCGGTAAAAGCCGAAATTCGACCTTTTTGGAACCGGTACGTCATAAAAAAAACGTTTTGTTACGTTTTTTTGACCAATTTCAGACATTTATCTCAAACATACCGTAATTCAACATCGGTAGATTCTTCCTCATCAAACTACAAGTGTTTTACAAAGCAGTGAGAACGCGTAAGTTACTGCCTTTAGGGGGTACTGGTCCATGGAATTGATGTTTTCTCGGATTGAAAAACTTTAGCCAATGATATTCAAGGTATTTTCAGATTAGCCAGTTTGTGTTAGAACTAGCCTTAAGGTGGTATCTATAGGACAGCCAGACCTTTTTTCGAGGCTCATAACTTTTTTTGCCTACATAATAATACCATAAAAAAAACTCTGCGGATGGATAGTTCATAATCTCGTGGAACAACTTTTGCCTAAAAATTTGTAGATTCGGAAGTTAACAACAACCCGCTAAATGAAGGTTAACCGGGAAGCGAATAATTTTGTTCTAAAGCTTATATTTTGTTTTTCGTCCTATTTCAGAAATATTCATACTCCACTATAAGTTGTGAAATAGCATAGCAGAAAAAATGACTGCACGCGTTTTTTTCGATTTTCATCGCTCAAAATGTCTCGATGTATGCCGAAAAGACCCATTTTTGCTATTTTTGCCACGACAGCGATAATTTTTTCTACAAGTGATTTACAAAACTATTTTACATTTATTCAC
Source organism: Oikopleura vanhoeffeni (assembly GCA_004367855.1). NCBI lineage: Eukaryota > Metazoa > Chordata > Appendicularia > Copelata > Oikopleuridae > Oikopleura > Oikopleura vanhoeffeni. The sequence continues at coordinate 146,632 of SCLH01000864.1, read as the reverse complement.
AGAATTATCCTGACAATTTGGGAAGAAAAAGACTGCGCTCGAATTTTCAATGTCAGTTTTTCAACTCCCAGGGGAGGCAATTTGAAAATTTATTTTTAAATCTCAAGGTTTTCCTATTTGCGTTTTGAAATGGCATCAAACGAATTGTATGCATCACTTTTTCTGAATTTATAATTATAAACTATGTTCGAAATCTCTTAGATCTAGCGCCTAGAGATCAAAACATTTTTGTTTATTTTGCAAAACTCAGAAAAATTTCGATAATGATTTCAGAAAAAAATTTGCCAATTTTTATTTCTCTAATTATTATAGCAGTAAAACAAGCCACGCAGAATTCAAAAATGAAAAACTAAAAGTCTCTCCTATGCTAGATCGGAAGATTAAAAGCCACCTATAGAACCCCCCTTAAGCTTTTGTACTATATGTGCCAAAATTTTTTTGCATGCTCTACACTCCACACACATAACCAGCAGACAAGGGAGACATAACCCAACGGTAAATCTATCTCCTCCTAGTGTTTTATTTAAAAAATAAATCTTGAAATTCAACATAACTTGTATATATTAGTAGAATAAAACTTCTTAGAGAGCGTTTTTTTTAAAAAAATGCTATTATTTTCTCTAGAATATGCAATAAACCACCGTTTTTTAACTTTGTCCGTCGGAAAATCTATCTCCTCCTACTTATATTTTGAATCAACACCAAATTGGCAGCAAACGCTAACTAACAGAACCACCTTCGCGGTAATTTTAAACTCAACAGTAAGCTGTACAATCCGCACCTACGCCGACACTACGGGGGCTTTTTAAAAAGCCTTCCTAAAAAAAGACCACGCAGTTTAGGCCTACTTCCTTCAATTTTCATCATTTTCTATTTTTTTTGTGTGTCAGGCTCCCGGAGAAGCCCTTACGAATAATGCAAAGCGCTTTTTGTTTTAAAATTTGTTTCGGCGGACAAAAAACGGCAAAAAAACTAAAAATTTTAATTTTGAAATGCATCAAGTTTGGAGAGCTTCAGCAAAAAAAGCTATCTCCATCCACCAGTTTGAGCAGAATATAGTTTCGGACTTCATACTGCATTTTGAAAGCACGACTCTCTCTTTAGAGATAAATAGAGAGTTTTTTCGAATTTTGCTTGGCGACTCCTTGGGGGCCATGGCAACTTTTCATTTTGAGCCTAAATTTTTGACAAAAATTTAGAAAACCAGAAAAAATGCTTCAAAATTATTTTTTTCGTAAATACAAACACTTTTAAGAATTCTGGTGCAATTTTTAACTCGGTAGCGTCAAAAGAAAACAAATGAGCGCACTTTCAATTTAGATCATAAATAAATCAATAATTTCTGTTTTCGTTTTTTTGGCTGTTTTGGCCGCCGAAAGTAAAATTTTAAAACAAAAGCAATTTTGCATTATTTGTTAGGCTTCTCCGGAGCCTCACGCAAAAAAAAAAAAATGATGAAAATTGAAGAAGTAGGTACGAACTGCGTGTCTTTTTAAGAAGCTTTTTAAAAGCGTAGGTGGGATTGTATCAGATTACTGTTAAATTCAAAATTACCGCGAAGGTTGGTTCTGTTAGTAACAAATGTTTTTGGAATATCACCTTTGCTATTTTGGCGGGAAATGGCCTCGGAAGAGGCTCAAATTTGCGACACCCACTTCCTTAAGGGAGTCGGTGCATTTTGACAGATACGGATATGGGCTCTTGATGAAAATTTTTTACTGGGTTTATATATTCTTCTCAATATACCATCAAAGTAATGTTTTATACTAGTAATCTAGGCAACTTTTGTGACTACAGAATTTTCGAATTATTGCTTTTTAAGAACATTTTGACTTCGAATTAAACTTTTCGAATTTGACAAATTATGAGAAATTTTTGAAAAAAGTTTCGAACATTATAAAAAAAGCCTTATTTTTTTTCAAATTTTTTTCATTATTTGTTTNATTGGGCGCATATACAACACCTGGTTAATTTCGCAGGTTGCGTGAGAGAAGAGAGGGTGCTAATTATTCTTGCGGTTGTTTGTATTCATTCAATAAATAGTTAGGATTGTACTCTAGGTCCGTTATCCATATGCTATATGGCTTCGATTTAGTGATGACGGCGTCGTCACGAATGAGTCTGGGTACAAATTCATGCTAGTACGAGTTAAGAAAAATACAGGAAATTGAATCTCGGTTGAATATTCGGCGCTAAAAGCTACAGCAAGTAGAAAATTAAAAGGTACGGTTAATCTTCAAGGAAAAAATATTTTATAAATTTACATTCGATTGCTATTCGAAATTTTGGGGAGTGCTATAACTTTGTGCTACCACAAATAGGTTCTACTATGTTTATCTTAGCAAAACACAAAAAACTTCGAATGGGGTGAATCAAGATCAATAATTACCGACGGGACTCAAATCATAAAATATTTCGATTTTTCGACTATTATTTGTCGAAAATAGCTGAAAAAATTTGCTAATGATTAATCCGTTATCTTAAAATAATTAATACATTCAAACGGTCAAAAACGATTATTGCTCAAGTGATAATTGGTATTTTCACGAGCTAGATATGTCTCAGGGGATTCTGTACACTCAGCTTGAAAATATACCCTGGTACATTTAGGAAAAACGGAAGTTCATTCCAGGTCGAAATTTTCAGTGCGGGATCACAGTGGGGTCCACATAGCATATAGTAGTATCTGAAATTATTTATACATAATAGGGTTTCAAATTCTTTCAATTTACAAAGTGAAAATGATTATTTTCGCAAGAAAAGTTCAAATGGATTTTAACATTTTTCTCCGAACTGACGGAAAGCTGAAGAGAATCCTTTATTAATCAATGTAAACCAAGAGTAGTCAAAAAAGTTCAGAGAGTCTTTTTCATAACATTGAAAAATTGGAGAGAAATACTCCAACGAATATATTTTTGAAGAGAGTTATGCTCAGGTACTTGTAACTCATATGTCTGTGTAAATCATGTAAAGTGCACGGCTAAAATTTCAATTGACCAATTTTATCAAAAAATTCCTGAATTATGCATTTGGGAATGCGTGCTGTTTAGAGCAGCAAGTATTATTTAGAAGTTAATGACCACACACAAATTTAAAGAATTTTAGAAAATTGGATGAACAGTTTGATCCCCACATTTCCTCTAAATCCCCACAAATACACTACTCTTAAAAAAGTTTTTTATACACATATCAAAAAGATTTCGGAGACGTCTCATGAACTCATAATTCTTTGCAGATCACGAAAAAACACAGAATACCCAAATGAACTAAAATTTTTATGAATCGACAGGCTTCGAATATGATGCACTTATTGGTGTACAAACAAAACGGGTCAAGACGTAATTAATTTAATCGAAATTTGAACGAACGAAAAATTTTCCGGTATTTTTTTTTTCGATGAATTATAGAACTTTATTAAAAGATTGAAGTACAAGAAAAGTAACTCGCTAGTTCCCATAACCTAATCACCCCGCTTCATAGCCGAGGTGTCAATCATGGGGTTTTATACCAATAAATGTTTTTATAAAGTCTACACACTGTTGTGCAAGGACGTTCGAAGAAAAACACTCATCCAGGACATATTTTTGGATGATGTGTTTTTTATAAAAATATTAAAAAGGAGTCCGTGGTTTTTTACACCATCAGCCGTAATATTACACTTTTTACCTCGATAATCCACAATTAGGCCCAGAAGTGTCACAAATTTTCAGTCAATTAAAATTCTGAAAAATATTAACTATTTTCTCATTGAAAATGAACTAGTTTAATTAAAAATCAAATCATGTGATGCGAACTTTTCATTATGAAAGGCGTGTTAAAGAGAGCCAGGTGTATATTTAGCCGGTACTTTTTGAAAAATGAAGATAAAACCCGACGTTTTCTTATCCGGTCGTTTTTGCTTTTTGGTAAAGTAAAGCACAGGAAGTGCGTAGGATAAAATTCTTTTTCGACGTATAAATTGTGTATTTTTCAAAATATGTGGTACAATATATATCTGCCCCACAAATCAAATTCATACGTGATTGTGAACTTGGATCGTAGCAGCAAGCAAAAAACTTTTTATCCTTCAGTTAAAATCTGAGCCTCTGCGAAGTTCATATTATCCGGCCTCGTGAACGAAAATTGAAAACTTACATGTGGGTAACCCAATTTGGGTTTTTAGAAAATTTTCACAAAACATAAAAAAATTTTAAGCAGAAATGCTTTGGTCTTTTACGGGCACTTTTTAATATCCCAACACATTTTTTCAAATTGGTAATTTTCTGAATTGGAGATCTCTCAATTTGCAGAGATAATTATTTTGGCCAAAACTTTCAAATATCCAAATCTGATTTCGAATTGAGAATCAATTAATTAGAAAATGGATATTTTAAGGAGAAAATTCCATTTTTCTAAAAACAAGGACTGGAACTATTTTTTGATAAAGTTGTTAATACTTTTGAATCAATACGACAACAAACATCATTTCGAGAGTATAAATAAAAACTTAAGGGGGTTGTGGGTGTAAAGAATGCATGAGTGGAAGCGGAAAACTGCCCCAGCGAAATTTTTTCAGTTTGCCGTCCTGTTTGTCAGGACGCTTGTTCTTTGTAAGGACGCTTGTTCTTTGTAAGGACACTCCGATTACGTTATGATTTTTGGTAAATGTTGCTGATTAATTATTTATTTTGCTTATTATGAACAGGAGAAATTAAAAAAAATGATGCGATATATTGAAGCAAAAAAAATTCTAAATTATAAAACACTGATATTTCAGTGATGGTTGATAACATTATACAACGAATATATACTTTTTGTTGATAATTATATTGATAATTTAGATTCACGCTTTTTATTGAAATTTATTGAAAACAAGTAAAATAATTAGAAAAATCGATGATAATTTGAGGAAAAAATTCAAAAAATAATAAGACATGGATATTTCAGGACGTTTGAGACTATATTTAAGTTAAATTATGACGGTTCAAAACTTACCGAATGATTTTATTAATATTAAAAATAAAAAGTATAAGACGTATAAAAATTGACATTCCCTGCTAAATATCAGGTCATTCTACTTTCTTATTATACGGATGCAGGCAACTCTACTCGGTTTTTACTTTTGACTCGAAAAAAATATCTTGAGGACGTTTTGTGCGATGAGCGAAACAGTGATTTACTTAGGGGCGCATTTTAAAAGCATCTGGACTTCAATCATGGTTGAATCATTTCCAGGAAAATCCAATGGGAGATCATTTCCGTAACCTTTAACTTATCACGGCGCTTTTTCAGCAAATTTTTCACATCTGGTAATATTTATTCAAGGGCTAGAATTCCGAAAATGACGGATTGAAATATATGTGAAACAAAGTGAAAAAAAAAATTTAAATTAAAATTTGTTATTTTTTTTGGAATTTTTTTAAAATATTACAAATAAATATTTTTCCACCTTGACTTGCATTAGACCCTGATTCGGTTACAAATAATTCCCATGAAAAGCTAGAGCTAGCCGTAGTGATAAAAACCACATTTTCAAAATTTATTTTGGACTAATTTTCCCTTAATGCAAATTAAAAATAATTATATTTCCCAATTGTCGTAGCTAATTCTAGAACAATTACTAATTTGCCACAATTAATGTAAGAAATATCTTTACTGCCTCCAGTGGACCTTTTCAGACGGGTGTATAATTCACAAAAGCTAGCAAAACTTTTTTACATTAGGGGTTGTTAAAAAGTTTTTAACTGACTGCCAGTGGCGAGACAAGCGAGAAGTTATTGGCGAGTTTGGGCATAACACGAATGACTTCATGTTGTAGACATGTGACTCTGTTTGGTGCACTACCTTTGTTTCTTCTTTAAAAAAGTGACAAAGTTTTTGGAAGAAAGAATTTGAACCAATCAAGAGCGCGGTATTTTTTAAGTCTCCGTAATAAACATTGAGGACGCCAAGGTTTTTTAACGTCTGAATATCGTTAGGGTCTCCTAGCTATCCAAGATCTCATCGGATATTATTAAAGTCGCACGTCTCTCAACCCGGAATTTAGACGATGGAATTCCTTGTTCACTACTGACCAAGAATGTTTATAATTTGAAAAAATGTCAAAATTATTTATCTTCATTGACAAGATTTTTGATCTAAAATTCAGGTGTTCGAAACTTGAACAACTGTGAATTTCGTAGAGTAGGACACAACAGTTAATGTCAGAAATATTAACCCAGGCCCAACAGATCTGTTTATATTTTGAAAATCTCTTACCGTAGAAAAAGTAGCCTAGTTAAAAAGTTTCGTAAAATTTTGACCATACTACACCTGTAGGCTTTCTTTATATGAAACTTTTTAAAATGATTCAGAAACTTTGGACTGCGAATAAATGTCGTATATCATCTGACAATATTTCTGGCTGTGCAGAACTATTCATAAATATACTTTATGACTTTTCAGCTATCACAGATAAATAAATGTCCCGCTGGGGGCAGGTGAGGGTAAAAACTTTACAGAAACTCATCTCAGCGATTATATATTTTAAGTTTTATAATTAAATGTATTACATCATTTGAATAAAAATTTAATCATTCTACATTTTTGAAATGCTGGGCATGGAGAACTGTTACTAACGTAACTAATTATACATTGAATTTCACGGACATGAAATCATGTTTTATAGATTATTAGGGACGATAAATCGATTTACAGATACGCCGGAATCCGAAAATTTTTCCTGAGATAGGACGATTAGTACCAGTTAATACACTACCAACTATCACATCACTGAATAAGCGTCGTTTCCGTGTTAACGCTAAACATTATGCTGAAGAAACATCTTGCACTTCCGGAGAGAGGAAATCTTATCGTTAAGATATTATTTGCTATACCGTCAAGGACTTGGTTATTAAATGTAAAATTTCATCGCGCTTCTTCGTGATGTTTCATTCATATCAGTGAGGAACAAAAAAGAGCAGGACATGAGCGGTTATCAAAACCGTTAATAGATTAAATTTTACCGGTATAAAAATATCGATTTCGAAATTCATGTTACAGCTTGTAATTTTGGTTTAAATTTCAGTCTAAGATGACAAAATCGTTTGATGACGTTTTCCGACAAGTAAGGCCAGCTGCGATTAAAAAAAGCGCTGGATATAATTTAATAAAATTTAATAATTAAAATTCTTAAACATTCCCATAATTATTAGGTGAAAAAATTACAAATACTTAGCCGGCCTTGCTCATATGTCTCTCAATCGTGAAAATACAAATCACTAGTTAAAAAAAACTAAAAACTACAGTATGTCTTTTTTACTTGCGAAGTGAAAATTGTCGTTAGGTAATACGGCCAATTAAAAAATATAGTAACTACCAAGTAACTGTACGGACTGTAGGTGGATTTTATCTCCAAACCCTTGACAGTCGGCTATAGCTTGGCGTCAAAGAAAATCGCCTAGTAGCCAGTTTTATTGGCGTAATTGAGGCTAAAGGACAGATTTCACTTCCGCAAGTAGAAAAAAGTACATACTGGTAAATTACAGTCTGGTAATGTTGTGTCTGTTCATGAACCTTGAGCTCAGAAGGCTATTTGCGCATGAAGTTGCCGATAAAGTGCCATAATTCATTTGAACTATGTAAATGACATATGTGATAGCTAGTATATTACATATTGATGAATTTTACATGTATAGCTGATTTTAGCATTTATATATTTTACAGGTATTATATATTTGTACATATGTATGTGTAAAATGTAAATGACTTATGTTACGATGATAGTGTATGTAATGACATTATTATTATGTAACATTAATATTATTGTTACATGGTATAAGTTATACCGAATGTGTTTAGCTTTTTGGGGTTTTCTCCAGGGAGATGTTGAAAACGCCCATTAAATTAACCTAACAAGTCGCGCTCTGATTGGTTAAGCATGAATTCTCCTCGGAAACACCCCAAAGGCTAACAAGACATTGGGTAACCATATAACACACATGATTTATTGAAGACTTTAGACTACTTGTAGATGAATTTAAAGAGACGATTTTGAAATAAGAATTTCAAAAGTCAAAAATGGGTCATCAAATGTTTTTGACCTCATCTTGTAAGAGAATTTTTTTTGGTCTTTTTTAAAGAACCTGAGGATTTTTTTGTTATGAAAAATTTTTGAAAAAAATCGATTTTTCCGGTCAAATTTTTCAAGATTTACAAGGAGTGCAAAACCCGGATCTAGCGACCCGATGAAGAGCTAGAGCGCTAATTTTTTGGCATTGAGAAAATTAGCGTTTTTTAGGTAACCATTCTAAGTATTGGGGTCGGCGACCATTGTGGTCGACCTTAAATAAGCGGTCAAAGTTAAAAGTCAAATTTCAAAGTTCTCGTAGAGATTGGAAAGTACCGCCGCAAAAAAAACGGGAAGGGTCGACTTTCTGATGAACGTATTTAGCAACTATGGCGTCAATCACGTACTGAAAGGTCGCAGAGCGCAAAAACTGGTCCCATTTTTGGAGATTTCACGAGGGGTACTGGAAGTTTTTTGCGGCTCTAGTGATGCCTTCAGTACGTGATTGACCTAGTTGTTTGATACGTTCATCAAAAAGTGCGACCCTTCCGGTTTTTTTGGAGGTACTTTCAAGTCTTCTACGATGAACTTGAAATTGACCTTGAACTTTGACCGCTTATTTAAGGTCTACCACTATGTCGCCGACCTAATACTTAAAAATTGTTTTTTAAAAAACGCTTAATTTTCACTTGCCAAAAAAATTAGCGATCTAGCTCTTATACGGGTCGCTAGATCCGGGTTTTGCACCTCCTTGACAATCTCGAAAATTTGACCGAAAAACTCGATTCTTTTTGAAAAATTTTTCATAAACAAAAAAATCCCTACGTTCTTAAAAATAACCAAGAAAAAAAGTCTCTCTACAAGATGGGTCAAAAACATCGATACCCAGTTTTTGAACTTTGAAATTCCTTATTTCAAATCGTCAGACCAAAACTGATTGATGTCTCTATATTTTGTCACCTTTGATAAAATGTTGTTCCTTTGATGCCGCCGATAATTATTGTGCGACCATTATACCACCTACTGTGCCGAATGTGTTGAACTCTTAATTAATATTTTCGCGAATAAAAAAAAACCTTCTATATAATTCTAGGCAAATTGTTTATTTCAAACTAATTTTATGTACTTCGATATATATCCAAAATAGAGCCATACTATGATGTTTGAGCTTCCAAACTGCACAGAAGAAATTCGCGCAACGCCAAGAGTTTTGCGCATAACTTTTGTTCTAGCCTTAAAAAAAAATTTCGCTTGATTATATTAAAGAGGAAATTTTAAGGATAAAACGACTCCGATTAAAAAAAAATCCTAGTCAACAAACAAAGCCTTGTTCAAAAAGACGAGAATAAAAAAAAACACGTTTTTCGCATAACTTTCGCTTTTAAAATCAAAACAAAAAATTTATCGATTATATTAAGAGATTAATATTCTGCAGTCACTCCTCGTTCAAAAATTAATTGAATCGGATGTCAGATTACACATCCCTGTCATTGGAAAAGTTCGACTTTGGCGCCCTCTTGTGGCTTGAACCTACTTTCAAAAATCTGCGAGAACCGAACCAAAAATTTTTTAGGGTCAGTTTAGTATTATATCAATTTTCAGCCAAACTTTTTGCTGGACACTACCCCCTTAAACAATATTTTCCAAGGTCAATACTTATTTTTGATTCTTTGATATACATTTTTCTGATAAGATTTCAAAATATGAGTCAGTTCTGAGCAAATGAAATTTTATCTACATTTCGTAAAACTACATTCGTGTACATTCGTGATTATCCGCTTACATTATGGTTGGCGATGGGGTCTAAAATGATTTGGCTTCAGAGGCATAAAACTAATGCTAAATCAACAACGATTACTCGTCCACTGGTTAAGGAAGTAATAACAAACTTTTGATATTATTCGTCATAAAAATCCCTAAATTTTATTATTTAATTTATATTCCCGGTTATCTGTTACCATTTAAATTGGCCGCGCTTTTTAAGTCAATGTAAATTTACATTATGGAATCCTGAATAGAAGATCGTTGAGAAAAAATAAAAAAGTTGGCAGACATTTTTTTAAGATAATCGAATTAAAAGTGATTAACAAGCGACAATTGAAACATATTATCTTTGTGAAACTGCTAAATTTTGTTTCTGAGAGCTGCGAGTTTGGAGATTTGAGGATCAGAAAAACAATGTCGGGATCGTTGACGTCACCGTAGTGCACTGTGTTCAACATTAACAATGATAATTGTATCATAATCCGGAAAACTACCGCCTAAAATTGCGCGGAATTAGCTGAAATTTCCGGGATTGTAACTATGTGGGGAAAAATCGATTTGGACTGAACACACTTTTTTGAAATTAAGGAAATCACCTGATTGGTTCGAGCTTACAAATCAATGAATTAATGAAACTAAAAATTGGTGTTATATTTCTGCGCTAATTTTTTTCTTGATTTCTTTAAAATTACAATTTAAGGCGGTTCCCTAAAAAGATGCTCGGCGTTTTAATTAAAAAAAAAATAATCATAAAAGTTATGTGTCTATTCAGAGGGCACCGCTTATTTTACGCAAAACAATTCGTGCATATTTTCCTATCATGTTGCAACGTCCAAGAATCAAGAGACCCACAATTCTTCCACGTTTTTAGAGCGGAACCTTTAGCTCGTAGAGGTTTGTACAAACTATAAAAACCAGAAAATTTAATTGTGTGACAACATTTCACCAAAAATGTATTTAAAATGCAAAATAGTAATGCAATTTATTTATAAAACGCAACTAAGATTAGCTTGATACTGACGGTAAATGATCCTTTAAGTCATTGTGGCAAGAAATATCAGGCCTTTTTTTTGCGTTTTTTGGGAATTACAGTAACTAATTACAGTACTTATTTTTGGCCAAAAAATCTCAAATCTGTTCCAAAACATATGTTGAGGCTACTCTACAAAAATTCTAAGACTTCTCTTCCATTACGGTACAGTCAAAAAACGATCGACGTGAGCGTTATAAATGAGAAATAAGATATGATTCAAAGGCGTGAAAAATAAGTAGGATGTTATTCACCAGCTCGATGTGAAATTGACCTCTTGATGCCAAAAACTTGCCATTGTCTCACAAAAATATTTTTTTGGAAATTAAACTTGGTTATTTCAGCACTAATATCTCGGCGAAAAATCTTCAATTTCTCTCGAAAAAATAATTTAAATTGTTTGATAAAGTATTGATAAGGTATGTATTAAAAGTGGAATTAATCTGCTCGGACACGTACCATAATTGAATATGTGCTTATACAATTAAATATTGATGAGTGTTCAAATATCTTGAGTGCCCTTCGCGCTGATTTGCCAACGAATCACGACGAACAATTTTCGTTGGATTTTTTCTCTTTCGTTTTTGTTTTGCATTTTTCTGTCAGAAAACAAAATTTCGAGAAAACTGGCTTTAGTTTATCGTCGATATTGCTTCTCTGGAATCTGACACAAAAAAATTGAAAAGTTCTAAGGAGGAGATTAGCTTTTTGTGTTTTTGAGGGCGCGCTTATTCAAGGTTACTGTGGTGCGTAGGTGAATTATATCAGATAATAATGAGGTTGAATTGATCTTGAAGACTGTTCTTCAAGTTGCAGTAAAGTATTTGCATACCACCTTAAGCCGTTAAGAAAAAAACCGCGTGAAAACCTCTAAAAAACAGCATCTGCGACACTCACTCCATTTTTTACGCTAACGCTTGCTAAATATTTTTGAGTTCCAATATTTCAACCTACCAAAATTATGGAACCGATTTAAAAAAAAGGTCCAAAAATCAATTAAAATAAAATCCAATGGTTCAATCGACATGCGATTGGCCTGATTCATATCTAGTTCTCCGTCGCAGACAACGTCGTCAGCCCTCGGACTCTTTTTTTAATTTTGTTTCCACATGCAAAAAAAAATCACATAAAACCAAAACCAAGACTGATGTGTTTTTGTTTTTATGCAATTTTCTTGCATGTAAAGCAAAATTCAAAATATAGGTCCAAGAGTTGACGACGTTGTCTGGCGGCAAAGACTAGGAATAGGAATTATGCTTATGCATGTCGATTGAATCATGGATCGTATTTTAATGATTCTTTTGAGCTCCTTTTCAAATCGTCATAATATTGAATCTATCAATAAATTACATTTCAAATGTCAGAATTTGGATTTTAACGGGTTGACCACCTCCCTTTAAGGGGGTCCAGTGCTTAGAGACGAGATTTGCAAAACGTTTTTCAATTTTCTTTTCTCTGATGGTAACTTTTTACCACTTCGGAATTTTCAATTAAAAATCTTTTCAAATGAAAATTGCCACCTTTGGAGCTTACTTCTTTTAAATCTGATTTTTTTCAGATCCATAATTTATACTTTATAAATGCATTTTGAAAAACACTCAAAAAAACGGGGGAGAATTGCTTATCGAAAGGTTTTTAAATTGAGCGTAATAGAACATATTTTTTTTTATTAATCAGTGACCGCAGAAAACGGTCCCGACCACCGATTCAATTCAATTTATTTAGTTTTATACGATTTCAACATCAAAATTCGGATTATTTAAAATTCTCAAACAAATTCGGTTAAAAAACGAAATATTCAAGCACATCGAAGAAAATATGTTTTTTATAAGATGAATTAATTGATATATGAATTCGGTGGTCGGGGGACGGCTTACTAATTTGGCAATTTTGAGTGAATTAAAATTTCTTTTAATTGTTTGATTAAAGAGGGCTTCGAATGGATTTTTACTAAACCTACTTCGCTGCAAAAATTATGATTCAGAGTATGAAAAGCGTCAAAACAAAACGAAGACATATTTTTCGACTTGCAATATTTTTTTGCCGGTGTGGATAAATGTGGAAAATTTTCAAATATTTCCGACCAAATTTTTTTAATAAATTTGCGGAACTGTTTTCAAAATTTCTTAAACTTGAGGGATTCTAAAGTAAATCGAACCTAAAAATTTTTTCCAAAAAAAAGCAATAATACGATATTGCAAAAGTTGCCTAGATGTAAAACATACTTTTGATGGTAATATTGAGGGGAATATAATATGCCCAGTAAAAAAGTTTTCATCAAAAGCCCATATTCCGCATTTTGTCTCTAGGCCACCAAATTATTGAAATTTTGTCACGGTTTGCTTCTGAATCAATTAAAAAACAATTGAGTGACCAAAAAAAAATTTCGGAAATTCGAATGTTTCAGTAAGTATTCCAAAGTATTTTTTTTACGTATTTATGCCTATATTTTTTGAAACGCTATTGATTCGATGACCTTAATTTTACTGGGACAAGGTTAGCAGGCGAACTTAGCCTAGTTAGTTAATCTTTCAGACCAATAAAAAAAATAAAAAATCTCCAAAAAAAGCTGAAAAATATTTTTTAATCGTGAAATGGTCAAAAATTTTGTGGACCTGAAACTTTGCCACCATGTGTGCATCAAAACCTAAATCAGATATCGAGAAAACTCACGCCCATACTAAACACTGTCCTCTATCAATGCGAAAATGAGGTTTTTTGTATGAAAAGTTTTTGATACCAGTGCTGGAAATGATTTTAATAAAACGCTGAAGATACCGAAATCGGCAAATTTAACGTGTAATATTTATACGCCAATTTAAGCAAATAGGCCTAACATCGAATTTTGATGCCCTAGTACCGGAAAACCCATTATTCAGTGGGCGTCGAAAAAAATAAAAAAATTTCTTGATATTTCCTCGCAAATGATTTTATCGGTAAAAGCCGAAATCGACCTTTTTGGACCGGTACCTCAATAAAAAAAACGTTTTGGTTACGTTTTTTTGACCAATATTCAGCACATTTATCTCACAACATACCGTATTTCAACATCGTATGATTCTTCCTCATCAAACTACAAGTGTTTTACAAACAGTGAGAACGCGTAAGTTACTGCTTTAGGGGGTACCTGGTCGCATGGAATTGATGTTTTCTCGATGAAAAAACTTTAGCCAATGATATTCAAGGATATTACTTCAGATTAGCCAGTTTTAGTAGAACTAGCCTTAAGGTGGTTCTATAGGCAGCCAGACCTTTTTTCGAGGCCATAACTTTTTTTGCCTACATAATAAATCACCATAAACAAAAACTCTGCGGATGATAGTCATAATCTCGTGGAACAACTTTGCTAAAAAATTTGTAAGATCGAATTAACAACAACCGCTAAAATGAAGTTACGGGAGCGAAGTAATTTTTTCTAAAGCTTATATTTTGTTTGTTCGTCCTATTCAGAAAATATTCATACTCGCACTATAAGTTGTGAAATAGCATAGCAGAAAAAATGACTGGCACGCGTTTTTTTCGATTTTCATCGCTCAAAATGTCTCGATTATGCCGAAAAGACCCATTTTTGCTATTTTGCCCACGACAGCGATAATTTTTTACTACAAGTGATTTACAAAACTATTTTACATTATCACAGAATTATCCTGACAATTTGGGAAGAAAAAGACTGCGCTTCGAATTTCAATGTCAGTTTTTCAACTCCCAGGGGAGGGACAATTTGAAAATTTATTTTTAAATCTCAAGGTTTATCCTATTGCGTTTTTGAAATGGCATCAAACGAATTGTATGCATTCACTTTTTCTGGAATTTTAATTATAAACTATGTTCGAAATCTCTTAGATCTACGCCTAGAGATCAAACATTTTTGTTTATTTTGCAATACTCAGAAAAATTTCGATAATGATTTCAGAAAAAAAATTTGCCAATTTTTATTATTCTCTAATTATTATAGCGAGAGGTAAAACAAGGCCACGCAGAATTCAAAAATGAAAAACTAAAGTCTCTCCTATGCTAGATCGCGAAGATTAAAAGCCCACCTATAGAACCCCCCTTAAGCTTTTTGTACTATATGTGCAAAATTTTTTTGCATGCCTACACTCCACACACATAAGCCAGAGACAGGGAGACATAACCCAACGGTAAATCTATCTCCTCCTAGGTTTTATTTTAAAAATAAATCTTGAAATTCAACATAACTTGTATATTTAGTAGATAAAACTTCTTAGAGGAGCGTTTTTTTTTAAAAAAATGCTATATTTTCTCTAGAATATGCAATAAACCCACCGTTTTTTTAACATTGTCCGTCGGAAAATCTATCTCCTCCACTTTTATATTTGATCAACCCAAATTGCAGCAAACGCTAACTAACAGAACCAACCTCGCGGTAATTTTAAATCAACAGTAACTGATACAATCCGCACCTACGGCCGACACTACGGGGGCTTTTTTTAAAAAGCCTTCCTAAAAAAGACCACGCAGTTATGGCCTACTCCTTCAATTTTCAATCATTTTCTATTATTTTTTTTGTCAGGCTCCGGAGAAGCCTTACGAATAATCAAAAGCGCTTTTTGTTTTAAAATTTGCTTTCGGCGGACAAAAAACGCAAAAAAACTAAAAATTTTAATTTTGAATGCATCAAGTTTTGGAGGCTTCAGGCAAAAAGCTATCTCCTCCACCAGTTTGAGAGATGATAGTTTCGGACTCATACTGCATTTGAAAGCACTGGACTTTTTTCAAATACACTAGAGAGGTTTTTTCGAAATTTTGTTGGCGTCTCTTGGGGCCATTGGCAACTTTTCATTTTGAGCCTAAATTTTTGACAAAATTTAGAAAACCAGAAAAAATGCTTCAAAATATTTTTTCGTAAATACAAACACTTTTAGATATTCTGGTGCAATTTATTTAACTCGGTAGCGTCAAAGAAACAAATAGCGCACTTTCAATTTTATGATCATAAATAACATTCAAGTAATTTCTAGTTTTTCGTTTTTTTGTGGCGACGCCGAAAGGCATAAAATTTTCAAACAAAAGCAATGTTTGCATTATTTGTTAGGCTGCTCCGGAGCCTTCACGCAAAAAAAAAAAAATGATGAAATTGAAGAAGTAGGTACGAACTGCGTGTCTTTTAAGAAGTTTTAAAAGCGTAGGTGGGATTGTATTCAGCATTACTGTTAATTCAAAATTACCGCGAAGGTTGTTCTGTTAGTAACAAATGTTTTGGAATATCACCTTTGCTATTTTGGCGGGAAATGGCCTCGGAAGAGGCTCAAATTTGCGACACCCACTTCCTTAAGGGAGTCGGTGCATTTTGACAGATACGGATATGGGCTCTTGATGAAAATTTTTTACTGGGTTTATATATTCTTCTCAATATACCATCAAAGTAATGTTTTATACTAGTAATCTAGGCAACTTTTGTGACTACAGAATTTTCGAATTATTGCTTTTTAAGAACATTTTGACTTCGAATTAAACTTTTCGAATTTGACAAATTATGAGAAATTTTTGAAAAAAGTTTCGAACATTATAAAAAAAGCCTTATTTTTTTTCAAATTTTTTTCATTATTTGTTTCAAATCAACGAAAAACACTCTTCAAAATGGGCACTTTAACTTTTCGCGTAGGTGACCACATATTTTTTATATACTATTTAAAAAATCATGACATTTTTTTGGGATTTTTGGTCGAAACTATTAGGAAATATTATAAAAATTTTCCTCATTTCTTGTTCAAATTTTTTTAAACTTATTTTTTGAAATCACCGGCTGAAAATATCACGAATGCCACTTTTTATTTTATTCAAATATGTCCTCGTTTTGTTTATTCGCTCTTGTTTAAACTCTGAATCATATTTTTTGCAACGAAACTACGGCTTGGGAGAAATCCATCGAAGCCCTCTTTTATCCAGAATTGAAAAAAAATTATTTCACCGAAACTTGCCAAATTGGTAAGCCAACTCGAATATCACTTTGGATGTGGTAAAATTTCGGTTTTTTTCGTGTTTTTTTTAAATTTTAAATTTTTGATTTTGACGTAAAACCCGTATAAAAACAAATTAAATAAATTTTAAACGGTGATCGAGACCGTTTTTTACGGTTGCTAATTAATAAAAAAAAATTTTATCTCAATTTAGACACCTTCGATTTCAAACGCGCGTTTTTCGAGTGTTTTTTCAAAAGACGATTCATAAAGTAAAAATAATCGATCTGAAAAAATCTGATTAAACGAAGTAAACTCAAAAGTGGCAACTTTCGTTCGAAAATGTTTTTATTCGAAAATTTTGAGCTGGCAAAAAGTTTCTCGTCAAAAGAAAAAAATTGAAAAAATGCAAATCTGTCAAAATGCACCAACCCCCTTAAGGTGCATTTTGACAGATATGAATATGGCCTCTTGATGAAAAACTTTTTACAGGGTTTATATATTTTTCTCAATATACCATCAAAGTAATGTTTCATAATCCAGGCAACTTTTGTAACTACAGAATTTTCGAATTATTGCTTTTTAAGAAAATTTTGAGTTTGAATTAAACTTTTCGATTTCGACAAATTATGAGAAATTTTTGAAAAAAGGCTTAAACATTATTAAAAAATGCCTAATTTTTTATTCAAATTGTTTTTTCAACATTTGTTTTAAATCAACGAAAAACACTTTTTAAATGGCCACTTTAACTTTTCGCGTAGGTGACCACATATTTTTTATATGCTATTTAAAAAATCATATGACATTTGAAAATTTTCCTCATTTCTTGTTCAAAAATTTTCAAACTTATTTTTTTGGAATCATCAGCTGAAAATATGGAGAATGGCTACTTTAACTTTATTCAAATATGTCCTCGTTTTGTTTCTTCAATCTTGTTTATACCCTGAATCATAATTCTTGAAACAAAACTACGATTTGGCGGAAATCCATAGAAGCCCTCTTTTATCCAGAATTAAAAAAAAATTATCACACCCAAACTTGCCAAATTGATAAGTCGACCCATCCACCACGTAAAATTCAATAAATAAAACTCATGAAAAAAATATTTGTTTCGATGTGCTAAAATTTTGTTTTTTTTTGTCTTTTTTCAAAAATTTAAATTTTCGATTTTGACGTAAAAATCGTATAAATTTAAATTAAATAAATTCTCAACGGTGGTCGAGACCGTTTTTTAAGGCTTCTAATTAATAATAAATAAGAAGTAAATTTTACTGTAATTTAGACACCTTCGATAGCAAACGCGCGTTTTTTGAGTGTTTTGTCAAAAGACGATTTATAAATTAAAAATAATTGATCTAAAAAAAATCAGATTATACGAAGTAAGCTCAAAAGTTGCAACTTTTGTTTGAAAACGTTTTTATTCGACAATTTTGAAGTGGCAAAAAGTTTCCCATCAAGAGAAAAAAAATAAAAAAGTGCAAATCTGTCAAAATGCACCGACCCCCTTAATTGACGAATAGACGTATTGACGAATAGATTTGATATAAATTTATGTAAGAATTCTTCCTAATGGACAAAATCAATCACAAAATTACTAATATGGAGTCATTATAAATTTTAATCTTAACGATAAAATACTTTTCATCCAAAAAATGAGTTGATTATTTTTTTATATCAGTATCTACTAAAAAATTGAAATTTTATGATTTAAAAGCAATACATTGTAAGAGAAATCTTTGGACGATTTTGTTATAATTTATTAACAAATTTACTTAACCCTTGTGGGCACAGAGCCGATGCATCGGTTCAAGTGACCTATAACCCTCAAAAATTGCAAAAAACTTAATCCTAGAATTGTGTTCTTCTGATACATTTTAAGATTACATTAGCAGCGATGTGGCAGACTGGCGTCAATTTAACTTACGAAAATAATTAGTTGGTTTTGTTTTGTGCTTGTTATCCGTTTTTTGAATCTCTGTAAAAAATCATGCCGAATCAGTTGTGTTATTGTTTGGTATCTATTAGATTTCCGTATTTCAACCGATGGAAGGGTCAATTGAATATCGTTTCTGCACTCCTGATGAAATTTACAACACTTGCTTGTGATACCGGTTTGTGCCATTTGGCACGCAATTTATTGAAAATTTATTTTTTTCAAAAAATCTATATAAAATTGCGGGTGTAATAGGCTACTCTACTTTTGAAAATCAGGACATTTTTTTCAAATTTAAACTCAATTGAAGGTCAATTTTTTTTCCTAAAAAGCTGTTTTTCTCTATTTTTCACGGAAAAAAAACTTTCATATAAAAGAAATTTTTTCATGTGGATAATGATTCTCCCACTAATCAGTGCATTACACCCGAAAATGTCTGAAGTTTATAAATATCGCCTTTAAAAAAAATCCAACATCGGGTCAAGTTGGAAATGGAGTTGAAATGAAAAGTGGTTTTGGATATTTTTACAGATACTTAAGTATGTTGAGAAATTAAAAATATAAACGTTTGCAAGAATAAACACTTTTATTGTTGATAAAAATTAAATAAAAATTTTTCACATTTTTTTTTCTTTCAAAAATCACTCCGAAAAAATTTATCAATCTGCCACATCGCTGCTACCCCCTTCAAGAATTTTGCTGCGGTTCCAAAAAAATGATTGATTTTTTTTTGATATCCGCTTCTAATATTACTGGGGGGGTGAATTTAAAAAAAACTTTGCCTTTGTTTTACTTCCGAAAACTTATTTTGGAAGTAGACATCAAACAAAAATGTGAGATTAGCCAGTTTTTAGGAAAGTTTTTTCTGCATGCATGACCCTGAAAATTTATTGATATCTAGGGACAGATATTTTTCTTCGGAAGAGAAATTTCAAGATCTTTATTTGAAATTTTCCACTAAAAAATTTATTCCTTACAAAAATTAATTCAATCGATCAAAAATTGACACAGAGTTACTTGATTACTGTATATTCCCGAAAGTTATAATAAAAGTGTTATTTTGTGCTTTTATTGGGAAAAATAACTATTTTTTATAAATAATCGTGCTTTTTTCAACTAAATTTTGGACTTATTTATAAATAACTTTTGATAAATAACACATAAATCTAATAAGACCAAAAAAGGACGAAGCTCAGATCTTTGTGCGTCAATTCCCGAAAAAATATAATTTGTGAAGACAACTGTGTGCTAGTATTACGTGATATGCTGTACCTTGCTTTTCAAACTATATTCTCTAGACCTAAAAATACAAATTCGAGAATTTTAAATTTTGGATGCAAAAATATAACCTTTCAACTCTCTTATGCAAAAAATTTAAATTCAAACTGCCTTGAGCTTCCTGTAAACAGCGTCCAAAGTTGAGCCGATATATCGGAACTGATGCCTTGGCGGAACTTTTTTTTTATATGCTCACAAGGGTTATATGTAAATTATTTTGAATACAAAATTCATTTAATTCCCAGATTAGCAAACTACTTCTGGACCCACAAAATCATATGGTCATGCGTGACCATGCTGTTTAAGGGGCGTTGTGGTGTAAATAAGCAAGCGTATTGGAAGAAATTGTTTCTAATATGGCTTGAATTGTAGCGAAAGAAAACCAATCTTGAAAAGATAAAACGGGGGGCTTGATTGAATAACACGACTCAAAATCTCACCACGCGACTCGGCTACTCTCGTCATTGCGTGGGGACTTTTTTATAAATAATGAAGATCGTAAAGAAAGTGGTTGAATTGGTCCCGCATTTTGCGTGGCGTTTACATTCGTATTTTTTCAGTCCACAGGAAAGCTCACCATGTAGCAACTATTAATTATGAACAATGTCCGGCTTTTTCACGCATTAAAACCTACAGAGAATATTTTGTTACAACATCTTTCGTGGATGTATGGCAACCTTTCATACGATTCTTAATATTCTGTTTTACTTCAATTTTTGAACAAGAATTGCACGAGATTAATCAGATTTTAAAGGAGAATTTCTGAATTTCTTCTTTACCGTTTAAAAATCGAAGAGATTTTTTTTACGGACGTCCTTGTCAATTATTTGGAAGACGTCGTACTTTCACGAAACATCTTTGTTTGATTCAGTTAAAGCAAAATTGACCGAGATAAAATTTTTTGTAATTTGGAACATATTTTTACGGTTTTTTCAGTACGCCTGTGAGCCCATTCACCGAATCAAAAAATTGTCCTTGCAGTTGTGATAAGAGGAAGGTTTTAGTCTCCAGTATTTTTTTCTCATTTATTCTTAAGCTGCCCGTTACTGCGACCCTTCCAGTCAGCTGGAGGAGAGGGCTTTCCCAGCAATCTCCAACATTCTACACCCACACCCCTTAAGGGGTGGTCGTCGCATTTTAAGCGCAAAAATGGGGTTTCAAATGAGCAAATAGAAGTCAAATAGTACAGAATCGCGGACCAACCATTCACCTACCTCTATGCATATAATTGACACCAACAACCTAGCATCACTATCAAAAATAAACCAAAATAGTCGACATGCTAGTCCAAATCAAAAACGTCTTACAAAAATAACGGCATATTATTTTCACAAATGTACTCATCCTCCCTGAGTTTGAGGGTCACACACATGATCGTATGGCTCAAATTATTAATCCGGACAGAAACGCGAGCAACAACCCAAGGATGGTTTTTTCGAAAATTCATTGAATCTTCGCTCTCAGTATCACCAAAAACTGTATTTTAGACCCAGGTTACAGGGGTTCTCAATCAAAATGTCTTTCCTCCCGGATGTTGAACGTCACACATTCGAAAACTAGAAATGCTGCAGCTGAAGAGAGTCCCGTGCAAAAAAAACCCCACCAGACGTGAAGTTTGGCATCAATTTTTGACTTGTTTTTTTGTAGTTACGTATGTTTCCACAATTTCCAAAAATATCAAGAAATTTCAACTTTTTTCTACGAATATTATTGCGAATCATCAAAAGTGCTTTCCTAGCCATATATCAAAATAAAACGAGTACCAAAATGCTTGTAATTTTCCATATTTTCATAAAGAAGGCATAAAAATAAAATTGGGTAAATTTGTTTCTAGAGCCTCATTTTGCAACGACCACCCCCTTAAGAGAGTGGTGGCAGTGATTTTTGAGATTTTGGAGGCTCCGTACGGCTAAACCAAGTCAGATGAAACATTTCCGAGGAACACAAATGATAAATCTATCCTTTATCTCGAGATTCCATTCGACAATTTAGTATCAAACCCACCAACCACCTGGTTAACCGCGGTTAAAGACGAGTCCCTTGGCTTTTTTCAATGAAACAAGGATCTTAGACCCTATATGATATAGGCTATATCGGAAAATTTTGAGATTTTGGGAACATCTGAAAAATTGTCTGAATTTAATGTCAAGTGGCTATTTTTTTCGATTATTGCCTCAGAAGCCAGGAATTGGGTCGAATGTGACGAAAAACGGCCTTTATTGGACGTTTTGATATTCAGTGAAAAAGCTAGAAATGCCATTTTTGGGATATAAGAAGCTCAATGACTCCTGAATAATGTCAAGTGACAACTTTTCGAATTTCGGCCTGCTAGGCTGTCAATCGCCAAAAAAGTGCGCAAAATTGACAATGTTGAAAATAAAGTGATAATCAGACAATAAAAATGCCATCAAAAAATTCCTTGGGTATGATTTGTTGGAAACGATATTAGCAACTATGGTCTAATTTCGAACACACACGGTGCTAGAGATCAAAACATAACATTTATAAAAAACTGTGTTCAAAATCAGACCATAGTTGCTAATATCGTTTCCAGCAAATCATACCCAAGGAATCTTTTGGTGGCATTTTGTCTGAATATCACTTTTTTGACTATTGACAGCCTATCAGGCCGAAATTCGAAAAGTTGTTACTTGACATTATTCAGGAGTCATTGAGCTTCTTATATCCCAAAAATGACATTTCTAGCTTTTTCACTGAAAAAGCCTTATATCAAAACGTCCAAAAAAGGCCGTTTTTCGTCACATTCGACCCAATTCCTGGCTTCTGAGGCAAAAATCCAAAAAAATAGCCACTTGACATTGAAATTCAGACAATTTTTCAGATGTTCTCAAAATCTCAAAACTTTCCGATATAGGGTCTAGGATCCTTGTTTCATTGAAAAAGCCAAGAGACATGTGTTTAACCGCGGTTAACCAGGTGGTTGGTGGGTTTGGTACTAAATTGTTAAATGAAATCCCGAGATAAAAGATAGCTTTATCATTTGTGTTTCTCAGAAATGTTTAATCTGAATTGGTTTAGCCGTACGGAGCCTCCAAAATCTCTAAAATCACTGCCACTACCCCCTTAAATCAAGCGTATAACCTTAGATTCATTATCAACATATATTTTTTACTTGTTAACTCGTAGACTCGATTTATGGCGACGCGTCGTGCTAGATTTAACAACAGTCAGAAAATGAAGTATAAAAATATTGTGTACTATTACCAATGTGCACGGTCAATTCCTTAATACTCCTAATACAGCCTAATGTTAGTGGTCAATATTTGACACAATATCTTTCATTTTTCCCTGAACACCTAATTCTATGTTAGAAAAATCTTATTACTCAAAGAGGTAAAAAAAATCTGTAATAATCAACGCATAATATTTAAATAGAATCAAGATATTCTATTTCTGATTTAATGGATTCCTCTTTCCGCTAATTTAGTATTTATCAAATTGGGTTGATTATAAGCTCCTCAAAAACGACATTGATACTTAAACTAAAGTATATGATTCTGGATCGCATTGCCTCTTTTATCGACATAAAGAAATACCCCTACGAGCAGGTCAAAGTTAGAAAAATGGAAGGTGTGATACAAAACAAAAGTGTGATTTTGAGATATTTTACACAGAATACTCTATAGAACCTTTGTAAGCGTGAAAATTAAATATATAAAGACGATAATAATTAGACAAAAGGAACAAAACAATCACGACACTTAAATATGTAGAGTAAAAAAAACATCTATAAATACAATAAATTTCCACACATTTTTTTTTCTTTCATTAAAGTTATTACTCAATGTAAAAAATGATTTACCAATCGCTCCACAAATACTTTCGTGCGTTGGCTAATACTCTCCTTAAGGGGTCCCTCGTCAGAGGCGAAAAGCACGATTACTCGCCATGTTCTTAATGTGTATGTCACGCGTCCCGATCTAAGAAGACATCAGCACTAGTATTAATTCGCAATTAAAATACCAATAAAATCACCCATTACGAAGTCTATGCTAAGTGACACAAGGCACATCCTCGAGAACATAATATAATAACTCAGCGCAACGCCTTGCGCGTTTTGTGTGTATAGAAATGTGATTTACTGAAACAACAAGGTGATTAATCACTCTTGTTATAGCTAAAAACATATAGGACGTCAACAAAAACAGAAAGGGCCCATCTGAGCGTATACATATTAAACACAGAAAATCTAGCCGAGACCTATTTATTTATCTATATTACATCAACTAAACGCCCGCAACACATGCTCACCCTGAACCGATGGATAGCATAAGGACTTATCTGAGGCGGTGTATTCGAAAGGTGGTTGGACCAAAAAATACGTACTAAAAAGCGACAACCCACACCCTCCTAATATGTAAATCATTCACAATATCAATGATATGCATATTAATAGTACAAATTATTAAGGCTAAATATGAAAAAAAAGTGAAGAGATAGTAAGCTTAAACAAACTTTCTGGTACAGATCTATATATTAAATTCTATACAGTTCCAAAAGAGAGCGCCCATCAACATTGAAAATATTAGTTTTTCAAAAACATATGCAATTTTACCAATACTAATAATCTGAAATAAGCATAGTTGAAATTTCGACTTTAAATAAATATTCGCCCAGGAGACTGTGCCACCGAGATGCGAGAGAAGAGAGAATGTAACTGTTTCGTTCAAATTGTAAGCAAAATCGCAAGAACTCTAAAACACTCACTACACACTGTAACCGCCTATATCAAGGTTTTTTCTCATATCTGAGCCGGAAAAAAATTTGTGCGCTAAATAAAACACCTAACTTAAAAGTATTGAACATAATGCGTATTTTCCAAACGGTCAGTGATCTTTTTTTTTCAAGAAATAAGAATAATATATAACATATTCAACCTTATTTTTGAATTTATTGTCGTCACGTGATTTTATTTGGACTGTGCGCGTAATGAGAAAGAAAGTCTAAAACGTTCGAAGTTGACCCTTGGATTTTTCTGACGCTAATTTGAGTACTTTTTTCCAAATTACCATATATCCGGTATATGATGTCAGAAGTCCTCAAAATCATTTGAAATCGGATAAACGAATTGTGC
The DNA here is from genome assembly GCA_004367855.1 of Oikopleura vanhoeffeni. NCBI lineage: Eukaryota > Metazoa > Chordata > Appendicularia > Copelata > Oikopleuridae > Oikopleura > Oikopleura vanhoeffeni. The sequence goes on along the minus strand of SCLH01000864.1, from coordinate 121,585 downwards.
TCCACACCTTACGATTTCATTATAATGCAGGTCTTTTCCACCTTCTGGTAAGTTTCAGAGATCGAAGACCAGAACTGGATGTACAAATTCAATTCATGACGCATCATCTCAAAATTATATCAATAATAGTTGTTTTATCTTATCTTTCTTTTATATTTCAAGAAAACTTTGATGAAAGATTATAGATTGTTTTAACATAGCAGTGGGAAAGGTTAGCGGTTTAATTACTTCAAATTAAAAATGTCAAATTAAGCCTTAATCGTATTACTAATGCACTTAATTGGGTAAATCGTGGTAAAAAAAAGAATTTTTATATTTTCTTATTAACATTTGATGCCTTTAAGTTATAACATGTTGATGCCTAAAGTTATTGTTTTTTCACCAAATTGTTTTCATCGATTGTAGCAAAATTATCTTTGAATTAACAAATATTAACTCGTAGGATTAAAACATGAATCTGTACCCAGACTATTATTTATGGCGACGCCATACTTATAAATCGAGCATAAGTAAGCCAAAGTTCCATTATCAAGATGACATTTTCAAATACTTAAAATAATATTCAGCGCCAATTTGCTAACATCTAAAAAAAAACAAAAAACAAATTAAACGAATTAACAGGCATTCAAGTGAGGATATCAGAAAACGTCGTAAATGGCGGTCGTAGAACTGCGATATAAAGT
>SCLH01000864.1:103379-120881 GCA_004367855.1 Oikopleura vanhoeffeni | reverse complement strand
CACGGAACCTTATATATAGCGTGACTGTTCAACGCGTATTACAGAAAAAGCCCCAAGGTAAGTTAGAGTTTCATTTTTTTTTGCATAGGAGTTCAAACGATATTTTTTTGCATCCGACATTTGATATGCTAGAATTTTTTGCATTTTTCTTTAGTTTCTAGGGAAAAATTTACTGATAAGCAGCGAGGTACAGCATATCACGTGATACAAGCTTACAGTGGTGTTTCACAAATTAATTTTGTATTGGGATCGATGCACAGGATCGCCACCTATGTCATCGTTTTTTTCTGATTTTGATTTATATATAATTCAATCAAAAATTATTTTTAAAATAGGTTTAAATGTGATGAAAAATCACAATTTTTCATAAAAAAATGGTTATTTTCCCTATAAAAGCAAGATTAAGTACACTTCTGATATTATTTTCTGGGTCGAATATTTACTAATCAAGTTGGGACTCTGTGGGGACAATATCTTAATTGCTCGAATCTAAAATTTCTTTTAATTAATTAAAATATTTCGTGAAAAATACTTCAAAATGAAAAAATTTGGAAATATCACTTTTGAAAAAAAATATCTGTTCCTGTAATACCAATTAATCTTTGTTTTGAGTGTTCAAACCATGGACCAAAACACTTTCCTAAAAAAAACTGGGCTTTATTTTCAAATTCTTAATTGACGCCAATTTAGGTCGCATTTAATTTATTTAGAGGTTAAAAAGATGGTGAAAAAAATCTTCAAAAAAAAAATAAAACCCTTCCCGTAAAAAAATTTGAACAAAAATTTTCCCAAAAAAAAAAAATTCAAGGTCCACTTTTTTGAAAAAAATCCTTGTAAAAAAATTCTTTTATTAATTGGTATTCGAAGAAAGACAATTCTTTTACGATGGTTTTTTTGCATTAATTTTTAGATTTTTGATTTTTAATATGGCCAGTTCACCTTTTATTATTTTAGTGGTTTTTTTTGTTGGCTCAACCCACGGGGGGGTTTTTTATTTTTTTCCTTCCTTTTTTCCCTTTTTTGTTTTTCCACAGACAAACTTGTGTGTGTGTGGGTGGTGTGGTGTGTGTGCGGAACTTTTTTTTCTGTGCTCACACGGGTTAAGCTATTGAAAAATGTATCTTGATAATGAAACTTTGCTAATATGGCTCGATTTATAAGTATGGCGTCGCCATAAATATAGTCTGGGTACAGATTCATGTCTTAAGTCTACGAGTTAATATTGTAATTCAAATAATTTGCTACAATCGTATGAAAACAATTTGTGAAAAAAATAACTTAAAGGCATCAAATGTTAATAACTTAAAGGCATCAAATGTTAATAAAAAAATATAAAAATTTCTTTTTTTACCACGATTCACCCAATTAAGTGCATTAGTAATACGAATTAAGGCTTAATTTGACATTTTTAAATTTGAAGTATTAAACCGCTAACACTTTCCACTGCTATGTTTAAAAACAATCTAATGTTTTCATCAAAGTTTTCTTGAAAATAGAAAAGAAATAAGATAAAAACAACTATTATTGATGATAATTTGAGATGATGCGTCATGAATTGAATTTGTACATCAGTTCTGGTTCTCGATCTCTGAAACTTACCAGAAGTGGAAAGACCTGCATTATAATGAAATCGTAGGTGTGGAGCACAAATTCGTTATCCGATTTCAAATATTTTGAGTACTTTACGAAAAATCATAGTACCGATATATGGTAATTTGGAAAAGTACTCAAATTACGTCAGAAAAATTCCAGGGTCAACTTCGAACGTTTTTAAGACTTTTTTCTCATTACGGCACAGTCCAAATAAAATCACGTGACGAAATAATTCAAAAATAAGGTTTGAAATATGTTATATATTAATTCTTATTTCTTGAAAAAAAAGATCACGTGACCGTTTTGGAAAATACCATTATGTTCAATACTCTTTAATTAGGTGTTTATTAGCCCACAAATTTTTTCGGCGTAATTTGAGTACTATTTGTCTACTTGAACCAAAACGTTATTTCTTAATTTGAAGGTCACGTAATCGTTTTTGGAATTTAGTGTAATGGAAAGTCTTAAAAACTTTTAAAGAATCTCTTCACTTTTTTTAAAAATTGATTTAAGTAATTTTTGAAAAAAAATCAGTACTATTTTTGCCAACCTTATTCCTTAAATATACGGTCACGTGATCATTTTTGGGCTATGATGTAATGTAAAAAAGTCTTAGAATTTTTTTCTAATCTCGCTCAAAGGCTTTTTTTGATGATTCCAAATGTTTTTGCAAAAAATAAGTACTGTAATTCAGTAAAAATTTTCAAAAAAAAACGCATAAGCGTCAATTATTAAAATAGTCGGTCGATCACTTTGTAAATGCTACATTCATTAATGATTAAGGGTATTTAATTGCGATTAAAGGGCGCATGATCATGGACGCGTGACCATAAAAACAATGTGGGAGTTAAATGTACTTTGCGGCGGGGACCCCCTTAAGGAGGTAGCAGCGATGTGGCAGATTGGTACATTTTTTCGGATTGATTTATGAAAGAAAAAAAATGTGAAATTTTTTTTTTATATTTTTTTTCTTCAATAAAAGTGTTTATTCTTGCAAACGTTTATATTTTTAATTTCTCAACATTCTTAAGTATCTGTAAAAATATCAAAAACCACTTTTCATTACAACTCCATTTCCAACTTGACCCGATGTGGGATTTCTTTGAAAGGCGATATTTATAAACTTCAGACATTTTCGGGTGTAATGCACTTATTAGTGGGAGAATCATTATCCAGATGAAAAAATTTCTTTAATATGAAAATTTTTTCCTTGAAAAATAGAGAAAAACAGCTTTTAGGAAGAAAAATTGACCTTCAATTAAGTTTAAATATAAAAAAAATTTTCTGACTTTTAAAAGTAAAGTAGCCTATTACACCCGCAATTTTATATAAATTTTTTCAAGAAAATAAAATTTTTATAAATTGCGTGCCAAATGGCACAAACCGGTGTCACAAGCAAGTGTTGTAAATGTTATCAGTAGTTCAGAAAAATATTCGCTTGACCTTTCCATCGATTGAAATACGGAAATCAGATAGATACTATAAAATTTCACATGTGATTTGGCTTTATTTTTTAGGAGATTTCAAAAAACCAACAATAAAAACATAATATTTCTGAAAAGTCGACAACAAAATGACAAATAACATTTCATGATTTTTCAAACAGCAGTCAGAAATATGTAAACATGCATGAAAAAGTTAAAGTGGCAATTTTTTTCGTTTTTATTCACAGATTTCAAAAAATTAATCAGAAAAAAATTTTGTACGAAAAATGCTTAAAATTTTCATAATGCTTGAATTTTTTCGAAAATTTTACGAATTATAAAATAAAAGTTTGAAACTCAAATCGTTCTCAATAGTATAAGAAATGATTTTAATGAGCTGATACACATTATTTTGGTTCAGCTAACGATAATAAGCACAAAAAAATAAACCAACTAATTATTTTCGTAAATTAAATTGACGCCAGTCTGCCACATCGCTGCTACCCCCTTAAACTTTTACAACGGCATGGGAACCTCGATCAAGATCTCAATAAAAAGGTGACAGATAGCTCTCTGCTATTAGTAATAGCCTATTACTCTTAAAAATAATTATGTTTGATAACCGATCTATTTTGACTTTCTGAGATCAGGTTTATCTACATAGCTACCATGACATTTTGTCTGAGTATCCGTAAAATTTGTTTTATTGGACTCACAAAGACTAATACAACAGAAAAAAATCTCAAGAGAAAAACAAAACAGCTTTACTTCAATTTTCTTTATAAATAGCAATAAGCTTGTATGATACAATAATATAATATTATCATATTGAACTATATCATGATGAACTAGTTCTAAAAAATAAGCTTTCAGATAAAAAGAAATCTGCAACAAAATGAAAATTAGAGTTTTAATAAATATTATTGAAGGCTTCTTCGGAAACTTTTCTTTAACAATTTCATAAAACGTTTTTTGAGTAATTTCGTCGGTATTATTTTAAGATAGAAAATTTTCAAAGCCACCAAAGTGCTTAGGTTGTCCAAGGATAAAAGGCTTCACTGTTAAACCGAGAGTTTGTTCTCTTCTGCGCCGTTGAAACGCGAAATAATAATAGCCTAAGAGCGGATTCTCAGCCTTAGAAAAAGAAAGGCCACCCGGAACATTTTTGTCGCCTCTTGGGGGTCCGACTTATCTCATCTGATAAGGCGGCCGTTTGATACACGTTTATATCCTAGACAAAAATCGGCGTGAAAACCTACGAAACTTTTGATATAAGTTGATACAAGTTGTATCACCTTATAATCTATCTACGATATAAGAGCTGTTAACGCCACGGTCAACACATTTTTTTAAATAAAAAAATAATCCCTTATCCCAGCATAGTGATTTGTGAATTAGATGAGAAAATGAATATGGCTAGATTGGAAAAACTAAGTACTATTTACTAAGCATTATTAGCTGACCTATAATTTATAGGCTATAAATAGGGTTTCTACCTTTCTAATTAACATATATAGAAATACTGAGTGGATGGGTATCAAACTTCTTGAGGGCAAATGACAAACCAAATCAAAAAAAGAGTTGTAAAAAAATTTTTGGTCGTCAAGTGATTGAAATATAGCGATTTTTGTCTTTTCAGTATTTAATTATTTTAAAAGAAATTCCAAATCGGTAGTTTTTGGTTCAACGCTACTTATTAGTAAAATAAACACAATTTTTGAAAAAAAATAAAAATTTTCAGATTTATGATTTTTTGGCCCTAAAACCTCAATTTTCCGAGAAAAAAAACGTGAAAGATAGAAAAAGGGATGCCCGTTTGGTCCGAAAAAAAAATTTATTATCAAATTAACCGTCTTGTTGGCTTTAGTTACGACCATTTTTTGGTATGTATACTCTGACAGTATCTCTGATAGAGGGTGTCATATTACACTTTTTCAAAGAATTTTTTCAAAATTTTCTGATTAAACCGCGACGGTTTTACCGTCATGAAGGTGACGCGCCACAAAGAACTTGACGTTACGAAATTTTTAGACCCATTTTCAAGTTTTATTTAATGTAAAAACACACACAATTTGAATTTCACATTGCAATCTAGAAATGCACAGAAAAAATTTTTGGGGCAGAAATTATGTTCCCCAACAGAACCTAATATGGCGAGCTCAGCTCGGCCGCCAATTCACCATTTAATATCCATTTAACGACGCTTACTCATTAATGACAAATCAGTATAAATTTATCCAATAAACTTAAAAACAAAATGACATTTGTCTGCGTTTTTTTTTTTAAATTTTTACTGTATTACAGTACTATTTTTTGACAAAAAATTTTCGAATCACCAAATAAAACCTGTCGATCGTATAAAACAAAAATTCTAAGACTTTTTTCCATTAACACCAACAGCCCAAAAATGATCACGTGACGCATATTCAAGAAATAACGGTCGGTCAAAATAGTACTGTTTTTGTTTAAAAGCTTAAATCACTTTTGAAATAAGTGAAGACCAAAAACGATCACGTAGACCTTCAAATCAGAAATAAGGTTGGCCCAAGTACACAAATAGTAACGCAAATTACGCCGAAAAATATTGTGGGGATGATAAACACCTAATTTAAGAGTTAAGAACATAAGATATATTTCCAAAAAGTACATGATCTTATTTCAAGAAATAAGGATTTATTTATGACATATCTCAAACCTTATTTTTGATTATTTGTCACGTGATTTTAATTTCGGACTTTGGTGTAATGAGAAAAAAGTCTTAAAAAGTTTGAAGTTCATCAACAAATGTTTGACGTAATGAGTACTTTTTCAAAATTACCGTATATGGTGTATCGTAATATCAAATTACCCTTCAATTTCATCTTAGATACTTGTAAGTACCCTACAAAGAATCGGAAGGTCGACTTTTGAAAATATAGCAACTATGGGTCAATTATTTACTGAAAGAGCGCCAGAGAGCAAAAAAAACCCTGTAAAATGTGATCATTTTTAATCTTTAATGACCTTTAAGTACATAATTGACCCATAGTTGCTAAAATTGTCATGAAAAAGTCGACCCTTCCGATTATTTTGGTGGTACTTTCAAGTTTATACGATGAACTTGAAATTGACCTTTACCTTGAACGAGAAATAAAATATTCCACAACAATTTAAGAGTCAGGAAAACATATAATTGTTTTTAAATAGAGTTATAGCAAATCATTTGAAGTTGCTATGCAGTAGTTTACAATATAAATAAACCTTTAAATTCATATTATTATTACACTTTTGTGTGTCACTAGGGGTCATTTTCGCGATTTTTTTTTCTCAACCCCATTAAATGCCTTTTTATTCATCGAAAAATGAAAAAAAAATATTTTAATTGTATAGCAAATTGGCTGAATTTTATTTTAAAAAGGTTGAATTGCATTTTAAAAAGGTTTAAAATGTATGTTAATAATGAAACTTTGCCCATATGGCTCGATTAAAAATAATGGCGACTACTTGCCATAATAGTCTATTATGACTATTATAGTCTATATCCCTTTATCACCTTTTGATTAATCTAAGAGATGTGGGCTGAAAAGAAGAGAAAGCAGCCTCATGAGTGGCTAGAAGGGGTCTTAGTAGTGTTAAGATTGGCTCCCTCAACCCACATCTCTCAGATTAATCAAAAGGTGATAAAGGGATATATTATAGTATATTATAGTCTACTATAGTCTATTATTAATAGATTCTAAGGGTGTATTGACTTCTAAAGTCCACGGGTTAAGAAATCGTTGAATTTTTTATGTTTTTGTAGTACAAGTTGTACGTTTTTAAGATGGCGGATGTTTCTATAATAACTTCCTCAATGTGAGCGCGAATAAAATATTTTTTTATTGAATGTTTAATAATCGAGAAAAGAGATAATAAAAGTTCGTAAATGGGGATTATTTTTTGTGATGGCTTTACTCTTGGCCCAAGAGTCTTAGGGGCATTGAAAAACACTAATTTCCGACGTGGCGCCAGAGCCGGTTGATTTGCTCAACCTTGCGGGGTGCTACCAGAAAACCTACAGAAAAAATATCCAGAGTTACATTTTTGAACTAAAAATTTCTTGAAATTAAATGTTCAATTTTTTCAAAACATATCGAAGAGTATACCTACGTGTCCCGTAGAACTTTGACGTGAGAGACCTAAAGAATCGTTTGATGTGATTGGTCAATACGCATTGACTCTTGTGATATACAAACATATTTACATATGTCCATTACAATATTGTCCATTCCATGATTATTCATGCAGTTTTTAGCTGATTTTTTGGATGATTGAGCCACTTTAACGGCTCGGTGCCTCCAGGGGTTAAGATATCGAGATGAATTATCACGTTTTACTTTAGAAAGATTTTTCTTATAAAAAGTCAGGTGTGAATGTGTTGATATATTTCGTACCTTCAAAATTTCGAAAATGTTCTCAGGCCATAAAAACTCGTAATTTTATTCTCATGTTTCTATATAAATGCTCAAAATTTATGATTCATAAAAAACTTCACACATTGCCACATTTTTTCCTAGAGATGTGAATTGACGTCTATTGATACTTTCAACTTGCAATCGTTAACGATAAAATGTTGTATGTTCTTTACACATCTGAAGAAAGATGCACTGTTACAAACAGTTTCTCATTCAAGATAGGATGCTGTAAAAAATATATAATTTTTATAATCAAAAAGTTTTATAAAAGTTATTTAAAATAATAAGACTTCATCGAATTATATATGATATAAAAAAAGATAAATAGTATATATCAGGCCGCCTGTTTCAGGCATATAAAACAACCTTAGTTTTTGCTACCAGAGAAATGCCAGTGGGCGTTAGAATTATAAGTTAGAATAAAAAAAATTAAGCATAGTATTATTACATTTCGTTTAACTGACTAAATTATACAATTTTAAAGTTTTGAGGATAAATAGAACGTTCGTGGCCTTTTTGATTAAATTTAGGCGTATTTTTTGTTTGTTTTTGTATAAATAAATAATATTTTTTGGAAAGTAGGTTAGTTTTATCAGAGGTTTTTATAAATAGAATTGTGAAGGAGCCCACGACTGACCCACGCGACTCATGCCCAAAACAATTAATTTGTATAAAATAACGTTTTTTTCAAATCGAAGTTTTTGATATATTTAAATCATCAGAATGATAGGAAATATTCTTTTCGGTCGAAGTCGCAGTGTACAAAAATAAATAAAATAATAAATAAATAATTTAATTTAAACAAATAATCAAATGCGAATTTATTAAGAGAAATTTTATGTAAAGAAGGGATTATTCCAGATATGTTTTAATCGGTGGACAAATTAGGCCATCCTAGCCATCATCTGATAAAATCAGAAATATTAAGTAAAAATTAATAATGATTTAATAATTTGAAATGTTTTCAAAAATTTCAAGGCCAAATGAATAGGTCATAAAAAAAAGATATTAATCTCAAACTTTCATGTTTCAAAAAATAATTTTGGTTGATAAAATTTTTTCGATTGATAAATTTTTTTTGATCGATAAAATTTATAAAAACTAGGTCCTCAGTACCCAGTTTTTAGGAAATCATCTGGACCAATTTTCATAAATATAATAATGTTTTTACCACATGTAAAACTTATTTTATTTTTTTGAATGATAACAGAAACGTTGCATTTGAGTCCGTCATGGTCTCAAGTACATACATGTCGCAAGTGGGGTCTTATTAATTCTAGACCAAGAACTTGCAGTACATCAACGGCTATAGAATAATAGGGGTTTAAATGATTGAGTGTGACGGCGCGCCGCGGCGCTAAAGCATAGTTGTCTTTCAGAATTTCAAACGCATTTTCTGTAAAAAATCTCGAAAAAAATCCTAGAACAGACTGTTCTGAACAGTGTATAAAATTTTGTCTGGACAATGGGCTGTCTAAATTACATTCTAACTCGACTTTCAAATTTCGAGTGCAAAAAAACTAACTTCTTTTCACCAGAGAAAGAATGGTCAATTATTATAAATTATTTACCTAAATAAAAGAAGCCAATAATAGAATCATTATGATGGGTTATAAAATCTCCCAATAAAAATACAGCCAAGGCATAATGTAATTTGCAAAGTTATTCCCATCGCGTCAACATATGATCCCCGAGGGAAAACGCCTCGTATTACCTCGCATTTATTTTGTTCTTTTATTTTTATCCGGAAGCTAATTTTATTGGAATTTATAGGCCTCGAGGGATTATGAGACTGCTTTTCAATTACGTAATTTTATAGCAGTATGATTTTAGAAAAATAAGTGAATGAAAAGAGAATTTTATTATGAAGAGTAGCAATTCTGAGCATCAAAGATAAGAAATGAGCTTAACCCAACTTCAAGTCGAAAAAATAAATAAATGAAATGGAGCTGTCACCAAAAAACTTTTGAGAAATTTTCATGAGAAAAGACGAAACATTTCAAAGATCCCGAGACACCTAAGGTGTCACACCTTATCTATCGTTTTCTACCGCGTGAGTTTGAAGTGGCGAAGAAATTTGTGCTGAAATGAAAACCCTTCTCTTTGTGTAATCAAACAAAATTAATCGAGCGTGAACTGATGATGCATAAATTCGCGTAGGTTGATATTGTCATCACGAAGTGCCCTAGATTCGATCTGCTAAAATGCAAAAAAATTGTCTCAAATAAAAGTGGTATGAAGAAAATAAAAATATAGAAACGGTGCACGGTGCTTTTTTGAGGATGAATAGGGAACTTGGAATTTCCATTATGGATTAAAATAAATAATAGCGGAAAAGAATCAGCTCGCGAAAAAAAAATTTGGTCGAGCCCTTTTTGAAATACTGCTCTGTGATTGAAAATTTTCATTTTTCTGTTATTTTTTCTTTGATTTTTCTGTGATTTTTTCTGTGATTTGAAAATTTTCAATTTTGAAAGGTTAGAAAAGAAATTTTTTCCAATTTTTTTTATCAAAATGCTTAGAATCTTGCAAGAAATACGTTGGTTGCCATGGTTAAGCGTTAATATGTCCCAATAAGGTCCGCCAATCAGCGACCAGGGATTTGAAGAAAAAAGGCTCGACCAAAAATTTTTTTTTGCGAGCTGATTCTTTTCCGCTATTTTTTATTTTAATCCATAATAGGAATCTCAAGTTCCCTATTCAACCTCAAAAAAAGCAGTAAGGGGGGGGGTGAATCAACATCGGGAGTACATTTTTTGTCCGAGGGAAATTTTTTAAATCCGGCTCGGTGATTGGTTTAGTGACTTTATTTCCCGTTTATGGGAATTTTCAGAAAAAAAAAATAATTATAAATAATTTAATTATAAATAATTAATTTAAAAATTCCCTCGGACAAAAAAATGTGCTCCCGATGTTGATTCACCCCCCCCTACTTTTATTTATATTCGTAATAATAATTTTATAAAAAACTATACATCCCAAAATGAAGCACCGTGCGGTGTCTCATGATATTATGCGCCCCTTGGAGAGACATTTTCGATATTTTTGTCTATATTTCAAAACCCAGACAAACTATACATTTGAATTACATATTAAGTATTGAATAATTTTCTTGACAAACATATTTAAAAAAAAAATTCACGATCAGTATTATTCGAGATTTTTTATACTTTGTAAATTTTTATTTTCGAAAATTTTTCTATTTTTTCTCTAGTCCTCCATTTTTTAATGTCATAATTATCGCAAAATACAGATTATATAGAGATGATTTGAAAATGATAGAGAGCAATCGGAAAGGATGATTTCCCACAGCCGGACATGTGGGCAGAGCGTCCATATCCCGCAGTGCCCGAATATCAGGGCCCGGTGTTCATTCAAAACAAAATAAAAATCAAAAAAATATCAAAAAAAAATAATTAGAGGTAAAGCTGTGATTGATTAACTTTAAGAGAAATATATTTATACTAGAGAAATATTTATCGGTAAGTTGGGTTGATAAATTATCATACCCGAGTTAAAATATATGTTTTTTTTTAATTTACAAGTTAATTTTTAGGTTTTTTTTCGAAATTCAATAAACTCACCGTAAAAGCGCTCGCGTCGGCAAAAAAAATCGGATTTTATTTTTAAAAAGATAGTTCGAATGCCCGAACAATTTTGTATCAGTAATTGGATTGGTAAATCATAATAACTACTCGATAAATTTTTATCGTAAGTTTTGTGAGACAAAAGTGCTCGAAAAAAAAACGTTTCTCATTTTTCAAGCGCTATAACTTCATAAAAAATTATCTCACCGCATTTTAATCTAGATATTCGGAATTTTCGTACAATTTTGAGTTTTCCCTGATTTTAACGATACAAAATATTTGCATGCTAAAATGTGAGAGGGGTTTGTTTGAGTCGTTTCCTGACTCAAAGAGGAGCACTCAAAATATATTTTTGTTTTGTCTTTCGAGCGGTTTAAGTCAGAGGGTATTAATGCAATCAAGTTTTAAATTTGATATTCAAATTTTTCAGACAATTTTGTATAATCATGGTAAATCTCAAAAATAAATGTTCAGCGGTTAAAATTTAACAGACACTTCGTGGGTCGAAAAACGACAATCTCGTACAATAGTGTACGATGAGTGCGTACAGGTTAAAGACGGTTTAAAATGAAGAGGTTCAAAAGTCAAAAATGGGTATCGATTTTATTTGCCCATCTTATGGATAATTTTTTCTCGTCATTTCAAGTCTGCATTTTTTTTTAATTTTGGGTTTGGCACTCAGGGTGCTGCACGGTTTCTAAAATCCTGAAAATTTGAACGAAAAACGATTTTATAAAATAAATTATAAAGCACAAAAATCCTTCGACTTTTTAAAATGACAAAATACATTCTCTATAACATCGGCCGATAAGATGGGAAAAATTACCGATACAAGTTTTTTTTAAACCAATTTTTTTAAGAAAATCCTTTATCAATAAAAGCCTATTTTTATGGCTGTACCGAAGCCAAAGTGGAGGTAATTTAAAATAAATAAAATGAATTTCGAAAACTCGTGCCCTTTGTACACGGTACAAAACTCGGCAAAAGTTTGAGTCAGGAAAAAAGGCCACCAACCATAGTTTTTTCCAATCTAAAGTTTTGCCATGCCCCAAGTGTACACCATAATTTTATGTGTACACGAATTATTACGATATCTTGAATGTATAATTATTAAAGTCAGGTAAATTAGTATTCAGTGGACACGGTATAAACCGTGCAAAAATAATTTGTACGTTTTTTGGGGGAATTACAGTACTTAATTACAGTACTTATTTTTTCAAAAAAATCTCAAATCTCTCCAAACATATTTGATGCTAATCTATAGAAAAAAATAAGAATTTTCTTCTATTATGGTAAAGTCGAATCTGCTCCGGAACGTATGATATTGAATAGGAGCCTATACAAAATTAATGTTGTTGAGTCTTCAATTCTCTTGAGTGCTGATAGGCCAACGAATCACAAGCCTGAAGTGGCTTGATACTTCATATATTTTTGTGGATCAAATAATATATTTAATTTCGGGTTTTTGAACATTTTTTTTAACCATTAGCGAGATAATTTTCTGAATTTTTACACTCAATGCTATATTAGGTAGGTACCTTATTGAAAACCCATAGATAATTGGCATTTCATAATACGGCTGCACAGAGCCGTACGGGCGGCTGAGCCATCTTTAACTGCGGTCTTAGCCGAGTTAAATCAACAACCATAGTCTAATAAAATATTTTGTCATGCCATGAGTGTACAATGATTTTGTTTAAAAAAAAACCTGCTCAGTAAAATACCTATTTTTGCGTTTTGAAATTCTTTATTTCAAATCGTCAGATATATGTATAATAGTAACAATCCCATTTTGCACATAAGATTCAAATCCTTTTTTTATTTTATATTTCAAGTTCAAGCAAACATTGGATCCATAATTTCGCAGTTTCCAAGTGTATGCGCCAAAATAAATTGTTTGGCATACGCGATTTGTACGAGTTTAACTCGTAGACTTTAGACACTGAATCCTGTACCAAGACTCGAAAAAATTTTCCAGCAAGCTGATGTGACCATTCTTATAAATTGAGCCGTTAAGCAAAGTTTCATTATCAACATACATTGTTTCAATAGCTTAACATAATATTCAGCCAATTTGCCTATACAATAAAAAAAACAAAAACAAAAGTTTAAACGAATTAAAGGCATTTAATGAATAGGAGTCGGATATAAGAAAACAAAAAACTTGCGCGAAATTTAACTCGGTGACAAATGAAAATCTGCGAAAATCATCGAGATTAAAATTAAACCTCTTAATTTATATGTGAAACTACCTCAGTATAAAACTTCAAATGAGTTTTCTATCGCTCCTGTCTAAACATTTAATATGTTTTAACAAAATTCTCTAGTAAAATGTCTCTTAACATTCTCTGATCGGAAATATATATTGTGCTTGTGACAGTTATACTACTTTCATCGTCGTAGGCGAAGTATTACTGTAATCAGTTTTTTTCCAAAGCTTTTTGACTCTAGAAATGCTCTATTTCGCCGTGATAGACGGAGGCCATACCTGTAAAGACAATTAAAGCTTGAAGACAATTCCGTAGCGATCTTTAAGGGGTGGGGGGGCTGCAATGATTTGAGTACTTTTGAAAAAAACTAATAATAGTACCGAAATATAAGTAATTTGAAGAAGGTACTCACAAATTACGGTCAAAACAAATTCAAGGTCAAATTCAAACGTTTTATAAAAACTTGTTTCTCATTACATGAACAGTCTGAATAAAATCCACGTGACGAAATAATCCCAAAAATAAGGTTTTAAAATATGTCATAATAAAGTCCTTATGTGTCTTGAAAAAAGATCACGTGACACTTTTTGAAAATATCATTATGTTCGAAAACTCTAAACATCAGGCTGTTCAATGTAGTCCCATAATATTTTTTCGGCCGTAATTTGAAGTACTATTGTTACTTGAGCCAAAACCTTATTTCTTATAATTTGAAGGTCACGTGATCCGTTTTTCGACTTTAGGTAATGGAAAAAAAGCTTAAAAACTCCTAAAGAACATCTTCACTTGATTTCAAAGAACGTGTTTAAGCATTTTTTGAAAAAAAAACATACTATTTTGACCGACCTTCTTTCTTGAATATACGGTCAGTGATTACTTAATTTAGAGCGCTTTCGTGTAATGGAATAAAGTCCTTAGATTTTTTTTCTGATTACATGAAGGGTTTTATTTGCGATATTCAAAATTTCTGCAACCAAAAATAATACTGGTAATAAGTAAAAATTTCAAAAAAAACGCGTATCACAAACGTCATTTTGTTCTTCAAGTTAATGAATAACTTTATAACTGATCGTTGTCATTAAGTTAATCGCGTCGTAAAATGCGATTTAATGGTAAATGGTCACTACTTGCCGGAAATCGAGTCTACGAGTTAAGGGGTGCGTGTGACACGCAGCGTCTTCAGTTTCAAATTTGGTCCATTTCGTAACTTTTCAAAATAATTATATACTTAATACATTGTGCAATTATCATTAGGCAATTAGCATAGAAATTGTCTATTTGACAGTGTCTATTAGGCAATTATCAACACAATTAAATTTATCAGATTTGGCATTTAAAATAACAATTATAACATCGTTTTTCAGAAAGAGCAATAAAAAGAAAATAGACTATTTTACAAAATTGTTTCGAAATACTGTATGACAAATTGTATTAAATTTTTCAAAGATTCAGAAAAACAGTCAATTGCACTTTTCGTGAAATCCTCTTATTTTATGGAAAGTTGTTTCTTAATACCTTTGATTGATCTTAATTAGCTCGATTACGGTATCTTGACATCAACATGATGTCAAACATCCAATTCATATCCGATGTATCCCCTGCTGGTTTAAAATTGTTTTAACATGTGGCACCCGCGGATTGGATAGCTTTGAAATTAACCAATTAGAGAGCCGTATTTTAGAACGGGTGAAATTGAAAAAATGACTGTGTTTTGAGATTTAAAAAAAAAGCAGCGGCCCTCCTAATAAACTGTTTTTGACTCGTCAGAGTTAAAAATAAAATATTCCGGATTTTTGCACATTGGGTCATTTTGACACATTTCCCAATGTATTTATAAAAAAAATAGACGCAATGAATAGGCTACACCCTAAACCTATTTGTAAAAAGGAGTAACTAAAATATGTTGAACACTATATTTGGGCTATTTTAAGTCATGGTCAAAATTTGAATTTTTTAGATAGCCTTGTTTTTCTTTACGTTAAAATATTGATGTAAGCGGTTATTCATAAATGAGATTATTTCACAGCATGATGCAACTTAATGCGTCTTTTAAATAGAATTATCAAGCCATTGAAAAACTTTGTACCAGAGAAAAAATTCTAAAAATGAACAATTTCAAAAAATGAAATTTTTTAATCGTATTTCTTAACTTTACAGTTTAATTTTTTGAAAACAGGGATGTGACATACTGTATGCAAAGTCGATATCGATGCTATAGCATAGATAGGCGGAGATCATTTATTTTACAGCATCTCAGAGGAGTCTCAATCTAATTTCACCTCATAAGCCTATTTCGAAAGAGAAGAATAGGGTGTTCAAAGAGAGGACAAAGAATATCAAATTGTCGGCTAAATTATTCTCGAACATATTTTATTCAGTAGCCGGGCAAAGGCAACGATTTACCCAAATAAATATTATTTTTTTGTTCTAGATTGAGTATTCCAGTCATCGAAAAATGTATCTGGAGAAGGCTGAAGTATGGATACGTTAATACCTGAAAATCTGCAGCGAATTGAAATGAACGAAATTGAAATTATGGTTGCAGAGAATGAAACCACTTTTATTCAAGAATGTTTGATGATTATAACCTCGTTAAAACCGTGTTTGCCATGGGCTTTTATTTGGATAGTAAGTTATGAATTTATTATTTTAGGCAAGGCTGATGAGGAACCCGAAAAAATTAATAATTTTAAAAACATTTTATTGTTTGTTCTAGAAATTCTTACAAGCGTTATTGTTGTTCTCAGAAGACACGTGACATGTCATGACATTATGTGACATAAGTTATGTGACATAACCCTTGTGAGCAGTGCTCACTGAGCACAGAGATATATCGGCTCAAATGACCTACAAAAATGGCAAAAACGTTATCATAGAATTTTGTCCTTCTTATATATTTTAGAGAATTTTGCTGCGGTTCCAAAAAAATATTTATTTTTTAGGTTATTTGGTTCCAATATTACGGGTGGTTGATTTTTCAAAATTTTTCGGCTGTGTTTTACTTCCGAAAATATTATTTTGGAAGTAGATATTAAACAAAAATGTGAGATTGGCTAGTTTTTAGGGAAAGTCTTTTGTGCATTCATGTGTACTTTTTGGAAGTTACAGTACTTTTGTGGCAAAAGTTATAACTTAATTATACGGTCACGTGATTATTTGAGGCTATATAGTATAGCCTATACAGTATAGGCTATACTGTAATGGAATAAAAGTCTTAGCAATTTTTAACGATTCTTTTCAGAGATGATTTTCGACGTGATTTGAGTACTTTTTGAAAAAAAATAGTACTCATATACAGTAATTTGAAAAAGTACTCAAATTACGTTGACAAAATTTGAGGAGGAACTTCAAACCTTTTTGAGACTTTTTTCTCATTGCAGCATAGTCCAAATAAAATCACATGACCAAATAATCAAAAAATAAGGTTTGGAATATGTCATGTATCAATCCTTATTTCTTGAAAAATAAGATCACGTGACGTTTTTGGAAAATGCTGTAATATAAAAAAAGATTGTGTTTATTTTTGCCCTCCAATTTTTTCGTCGTAATTTGAGTAGTTTTTGAAAAATTGTACTCCTATGAAAAACCTTATTTCTTAATTTAAAGGTCACTTGATTGTTTTTAGACTTTGCTGTAATAGACGAAAAGCCTTAATAACTTATAAAGATCCTCTTTAATCTCAAGGTGATTTAAGTACTTTAACTCCCGTAGTGGCCGACAATCTCTGGACCCGTAGTGTCTTCGAGCCATCCGTGGCTTTGCGTTTTAAATCAAGCATATAACCGAATATTCATTATCAACATATATTTTTTCAATGATAATCATATTTTTCAAAAAAATTTCTACAGTCCTATAAAAACAATTTGTTAAAAAAGTTTATAAAAAGTTATCAAATGTGAAGAAAATTAAAAATTCTCTCATTTTTGCCGATTCTCACAAACAAGTACATAAATAACACGAATTTAGGGTTAATTTGACATTTTCAAATTTAAAATATTAAACCGTCGCCAATTTGGTATTGCTTCTGCAAAGAAAATTAAATGTTTTTATCATCATTCTCATGTAAAATGAGTTTTAAATGTTTTTGAAATAATTATTTCTCGTGATTCCTTCTTCTTTCTTTCGCCTACGCATTCTTCTGTAATCAGTATTTCGGAAGTTTTGACTTCTAGAAATGCTCTATTTAAACCGGAGGCCATACTGTAATGCAATTAAAGTCTTAGAAATTCGTTACGATTCTTTTAAGGGGTCTTCC
>SCLH01000864.1:53130-99765 GCA_004367855.1 Oikopleura vanhoeffeni | reverse complement strand
TTATATAATTAACATTACTGGAGATCAATAAATCTTAAATCCAGTCAAAATAATTTTCATACAAAGATATGGGCTGCCTATAGAACCCCTTAAGTGGTAACGACGGGTTTTACTGATTTCAACGTTAGTCCTGAGCTGAACCGCTTCGTATTGATTTCAAAACTTCGGATCAGGAGATATTTGTTGATTTTCAAAAATGTGTCAAGTTTTTTGTATGACCGGACCGCCGCGTATACGTGTCAAAAGTGATTTTTTCATTTTTGGGTACAACTACATCTAGCTCCTGATATCAAAATTTCTCTTTTTTCAGTATAACTCAATTTGTAAGCTTAACGCCGTGCGTGCCCCTGTTTCATTTTCTTGTTATTAAGAGAAATTTCCAAATAAATGGTTTTTGGCAGCATGTTCTGGTACACTATGCGGATGCGTGACAACTCGCACGGTTTTTTTTTGCTGAAAATGTTTTGGGCGGGTTCTGTGCGGGATCAAAAGAGAGCATATCTCGGGCGTAAAGCACCGCGCGCGATTGAGTGTTAATGTAGTTCAAGTAAATCTACGGGGATCATTACGTAACACTAAGCTGCATGGGAGATTTTTTACAAATTTTGCTCTGTTTATATTTATTGCAGCTAGATCAAAAATATTTTTTCAATTCCTTAGGGTGTTTGAGGCAATTTTTTATAGTAATATCCCCTTATCTACTCTTTGGTAAGCGTGCCACGTCTCTTGCTTAACGTGATTAAACGTTGGTAGGCGATTCTAACCAAAAGGTGATAAGGAATAGATGACATTATATTAATCCTCACAAAAAAAAATGGAAAATTTAATATTTATCCCGAAGAAATTCAAACGATGATTTGTCCCTGTCATTTCGGTCGGAAATGCATTTATGGCTCAGAGTTATTTTACGACCGGCCACGTTTTCCTTGACTCGGGCACGAGACTTTTCACAGTACTTATTAGTCACCTTTTCTTAATGACCATAAACTTTGCTACCACTATTTATAATGATCGCGAAAAAGAAAAAACTTTCATAGATATGAATTTTCTATTTTTTGAAAAAATATCAAAGAAATTGCGAGTTGAACTTTAAACTGTGATTTCATTTGATTGTGAGGCAGGCTACCGAATCACCGCCTTATTAAATATATATTCCCCTGAAACATGGTACCCTGTGTCTTTATGATTTTTGGAGAGTTTACGCGGAAGTTTATTTTAAATTTAAACTGCCTAAAATTTATAGAGAATTTTACTTTTTCCCGATTCGAATGTTGTACCGATTAGAACCTTCCAAAAAATCTAACTCTAGCAGACAAAAATCAATTATCAATTCTCACTTTGTCGAAAATCTCGAACAAACCTAATCTCCAACAGATTTAGATTCCGACTCGATTTCTTCAATTTATTCTTGCTAATTATATTTCCGCTAATTCTCTCATACATTTGAAATATCTCGCAAATTTATTTTTCTATTTTCAAACGTGCCGCATAACACCTTTTGGCTCTCCGCACAAAACGACTCATTTATTTTTGAGAGCCAGCGCCTCCTATTTTGAGTCAAAAGTGACGCGCCCTAACATTTCGACGCCAAAATAAAAACCGGTGCAGACTGTGTCTCGTACCCGCTACATGGCATTCGTCAAACATATCAGATTTTTTTTTAAATAAAGCATTCTTTAAAAGTGCAAGCGAGGAGGTGCGTCGATTTTTTTCAATTTTCATTAATTAGCTTTTAGAGCATTCAAAGTTTATTTACCCTCAAATTTGTCAAAAATAGGGTTCTGAAGAAAATCAAAACTTTTTTTGAGTAAAAATCTAATTTTTAATACATTTTTGTCAGTAAGTTTGCACAACTAAAATAAGTTGTCAAAATAGTCAGATCCAATGTCTAGATCACGAGAAAAGTTTATATACTGAAAAAATACTTAGAAAAAAATTCCATATTATGCCAAAATTCGCGAAATTTTCTATCGAATTCATCTTTTTTAGGATTTTTATAAGCAAAACCGTTAATAAAATGAGAATGCAGCTAAAATCAGCTTTCTATCACTTCTGGGTCTTCGAGAACAGCCCCGTCGGTTCCCCAATTTCGTGAATAAGAAAATATTTGGAATTATTTTTTTTTCGATTTATAATTGTTTATTGCATTTTCAAGATCTAATTCACAGTGATCCTAATGCAACAAAATTAGAGCAAAGAGTTATTACTTCAAAAGTACAGTGCGTTTAGGAAAATACTTGAAAATATAGAAATTTGGAATTTTTTGACTCGAAAATTTTTTATCATATTTGGAAGCAAACCAGCTCACGAAAAATGACGATGCAACTAAAATTATCTTCCTACACTCTGGTCTCGAGATAGCTCCGTCGGTACCCCCTTAATGAAACTAAATATGGCATTTAATATCAGCGCTGCAGGCCTACGGGCGGCTGGGCCATCTTTAACTGCGGTCGTACCCGAGTTAAAGAAATCTGTGTTAATCACCAAAAAAGTGCTAAAATACATTTCTGGTTCTATTTCAAATTAAGTTTTCTTGAAAAAATATCTCAGAAACTCGCATTCTCTATTGTTCAAATTGCCTTCCAATAAAACTTGGATCTCCAAGGTAAAACCAGCTCATTTTCATAAA
The DNA here is from genome assembly GCA_004367855.1 of Oikopleura vanhoeffeni. NCBI lineage: Eukaryota > Metazoa > Chordata > Appendicularia > Copelata > Oikopleuridae > Oikopleura > Oikopleura vanhoeffeni. The sequence goes on along the minus strand of SCLH01000864.1, from coordinate 97,136 downwards.
TATTTGAATTTTATGATTTAAAATCAAACGTTAGACCATCAAAATTTCTAGAAAAACAATCCATACCAAAAAAGTAAAATAATCAAATATCTAGATTGGAACTTGGATTGTTCTACCCAAAATATTGAATCACTTTGCAATAACAAGAAAATGGTATTCGAAAGAGGAAACTAGTACCCAACTTTACTTGTGCGCAACATGTGTAGCTGCTATTCACGGCGCAATTGCTGCTGTAGTCTCAATTTATGCTGTCTTTTATACCGAACTTAGCTTTAAAGATGTCAAGAGTAGGGTGACAGTCTAATTTTAAAACATTGACATTTTTTGATTTAAAATTGGCACTTTTCTAATTTGGCACTGTCAATAAAAATAGTTTGGCAAATATTATCGGATTAAAATTATGATTAAGAGGGTATGCATAAGTAGAATTCCCTGGGAAAAATGGTTGAAAATGAAGTTATAAACATCATTCAAGTTGATAGTGATTTAGACTAATTCGACCAGTCCGCGTACAGTGGTGAGTATAAAAATATACAGAAATTACCGGAAACCGGTGTTTTTAGCAATAAATTAGTAATGAACCGGTTATTTAGCCTGTAAATGCGTAGCTTAAATTTCCTTAAACTTCTGGTTATATTCGAAAAAATCCTTAGAAAATTCTACGTATAACCTGTGAAGGAATTTTAATGCAAAGTAGTGTCTCCTTAAATTTTCACCACTAGTAGAAAATTAAAAAAAAATTCTAATACATAAAAGTTTTCTGAGACTATAATTTTCCCACTCCGCGAGTTTTGATACTCTAAGGCCAAATTTGGCTCAAAAAAGTCCCCAGGGAATTGTACCTATGCGAGTCTGAATTTTCTGCCTGTATTATATGATATAATTTATATCCCTTTAACACATTAATGATGATCTAGGAATGTGCGGGTTAAGGAGTGTTAGGAGGGCCACTCCTGAGAGGACCACTCCTGGGAGGGCCAATCCTGGGGCCCCTTAACTCCTTAACCCGCACATTCCTAGATCATCATTAAGATGTGTTAAAGGGATATGATAAAAATGCATCAAATCGATAAAAACAAAAAAATATTTTCGAAATTTTGCGTTTTTTTTTTTGCTTTTTTTCGATGATTTTTGTAGTTTTAAACTTAATTATCTTATTTGACGGCTATATTTTCAATATTTCGCGATACCGTAAGAACATTTTTTGATCAGTAAAATTTCAGATTGCTTTTAGTGGGATTTTATGACTCATCCGGGATGAGTCATCCCGTAACTTCGAAATTGACCAAAAAATCATATTACAGATTTTAGCAAGAAACTGCAAAAAAGCTCGCCTTAATTTATTAGACATATTATGAAGAATACTTTGTGAAAGTTTGAGCCATTTTGCAAGTGTATCCTCGGAGGAGAATTGTCAAAAAAACGTGGGTTATTTGCCATTCTAGAACTGTTCAGTCGCCAGATCCAAAAAAGCTCACCTTAAAAGATGGGCATGCTATCGTTACGGGTTATGTGAAAAATCTAAGCTAATTTCGATATATCGCATAGAAAAATCACTGACTTTAGGAATTATAAGCTCCGATTTTTTTTTGGCTTGCAATCACATTTTTTAACATTTTAACTTTTAATTTTACCATATTTTGACTCTATATCACAGAAAAAATTTATAAGAGTATTTATAAGCATAGACTATGCTGCATAGTTGTGTTTCCATAGTATGAAAAATAAGAAACCCAGTATTGTAAGATATTTCCACCCTGTTAAAAACCCATAAAATATATTTTGTCCAATTTTTGTTTTACAAAAACAGTTAATTTGCAAAAAATTCGCAAAGAACAATTTTAGAGAAAATAAAAAATTGTAAAATACGTAAAATTTTGTAAAATATCGAAATTCTTCAATTTGAACAAAAAAAACGCTTGTATGCACACTTTGGCGCTAGAGAGCAAAAACTCAGTAAATTTGATTTGTGGCTAGCTCGTGGTCAAAATAAAGAAAAGCTATAAGCCAAAATGTTTTTTTCTAGACGATTTCTGAACGTTTGAGAGTAATTTCGAGAAAATCTGAGAGAATCACTTTTGACTGCGGACACCCAAACAAACTTACGATATTTTATGTATTAAACTTTCACCCCTCTTTAAGTCAATCGTCTATACTAGAAAATCAATATTATATCACTGCCGGATACTTCATCAGTGATACTATCCAATTAGTCCAACCAGGAAATATCATTCGTCATAAAAGTTCTTTTATAATTCATCACTTAGTCTGCTTCTTGGCAATGGCTTTGGCGGTTCGGACTGGAACTTGCCACTACTTCATTGCTTTAAAAATGATGACAGAAATTTCGTTTTGGATTTCAATAGTTAGCAACCTTCAAAATAGTGCAAGCCAATAATTATTTTTTACAACTAACTACGATTACACTTCAGATACATTTACGTTAAACACGCTTTGAAAATTTTAAATGTAAAACCGACAAAGTTAATAATGTCAAAATTGTCTGATTTTTTGTGTGACCTCGTTTCAACCGGTTTTAGTTTCACCGTGTGATAGCCTAAACTAGGCAGCCTAGTTTGTTTTATTTGTTTTATATACAGTCCCTGACTCCTTAAAGCGCATTTTGAGTTTTTAAAATCTGTCGCTTTAAGGAGTCATAGGTAGGGTCATACCCAGGAGACCTATCTTTAAAACCAAACCCCTCAGCACTGATTCTTTAAGTTTACGGGGTTAAACTTTCTCAAAAAAAAAGATTCCGACCATGAATTTTTTTTTGATACACCTAGTGGTCACAATTTGAGTATTGAAAAACAGCTTTTTCGGCTTTGTTAGCCACTTTTTACGTATATTTTTTCATTTATTATTTTTTGTAAATATAAGGATGGCGTCAAAAAAACGTTAACTTTATATCACAACAAAAAAAATTAGAAAATTTCAATTTTTTAAAGTTTAATGAAAAAATTTTGGTCATTTTGAAGGAATTTTGATGAAAAATGCGTAGGCGGAACCACTCAAAATGCAAATTGATATTGATGGGCCATGTTTTGTCTTAAATTTTTTTATCGTTACCTACGTCAAATTTTACGGGCTATCTTATGGGCAAGTTTTACGTTTGCGATAGAATGCGATGCGACCTTTTGCGTACTTTTACCGCAATTTTTAATTTAAAATTCTGTATTAGTCACCTATTTTCATATGCTGATATAATTGTTGGTTTAAAAGTCGATTTTACTCCTGGGTATGACCCTAGTCATAGGGGATTAAAGGCGCTTTAAAGAGTCGGAGCATTTTTTCTAGTGCAAAACGACTTTTTTGTAGTTTTTTTTCAAGTTTTGTAATCAACCGAAAATTTGCTATCAAATCCTTTTTAGTAACTTCTTACAAATTTATTTGTACAATTGATTGCTTTAATGCTCAATGTTCAGTCGAAAATTTCCAAATAATATTTTTTCAGTTGAAATATAAAGCTGAAATTAAAAATAAAATAAATTAATTTTAGTTAAGAATGACAAAAATAGTAGATAATTTATATTATCGAAATAAAATTTCGCTTGAAAAGTTTTGCTTGAAAAATAATGTGATAGCAGCCTAAAATTTTCGTTTTGGTGCTACAATAAGTTGGGAAGCGCAAAACTTATTTTGTTGAAGATTTTATGAATGAGACTGTATGATTTTAATATATCATTATATTTTTCCAAGAATTTTATGTATTTATCAAATTAAAATCGAGCAAATTTATTTCTCGAGCCTTATTTAGCGACGACCAGCACCTTAACACCTGTACTCAAAGTGTGCCGATTGGAACAGTTTGTTTATCAGTGCGCCCGTTCTTATAGTAAAATACATAGGAATTTCATGCAATTTATAATGCTAAAGTTTTTCACGATCCTTATTTTTTGGTCTAAGAATTATTTAACTAACTTCTTTGGTTCGTGAATTAAAGCTGTTTGGTTCAGTCGAAATCGTGAAACTCAAAAAGTAAAATGAGTTTTTGAACTTGAAAAATATTTTTTTAAGAAATTTTTATATAAAAAGAGAATTTTGATATGATTGCTATCTAATAGCGATGAAAATATTTGATGCTCTAACCATAAAATATTTAAAAAAAATAAGTTTTCACATATTTCCAGCTACGTTAGACAAAAATATTATTTTTATGAATTCAATGAGGCTTCAGTAATAACTGAATCTTACACAAATTTTCTGTGCTAAAATGAGTCGAATCATAACTTTTTGGCATGTAGAAGAAATTAAATACGATTTTTTGACATAAGTGTGTTCAGGGTTGTTTTGAAATTTTGAGAACACGTCAAATACTTCTTCAGAGCCCATAAAATTACAAAAATAAATTATACAGGATGTCATATATACTATTTTCAAAAGTGAAACATGTCAAGTAATAAAAAACATTTTAAAATATTTTGAATGAGTTCTAATAGATAAAAATATATATATCGTATATAGATACTAGATTTGAGATCAGTATTAAAATCCATCTAAAGACTCCATTTATGAACGTTTCTATCATTTTACAAACACTAAATAGAACACATGAGCGTCTTTACATATTAAATGGACATATCTTTTATTGGACTTTTATATTTTCTCGACCAGTTATGTTGCCTGCGTTCTGGTACCAAGTATTTGATGGAAATACCGTAGAAGTCCTCAAAACGCACCCGTCCTTTTATATTTTATTTTGGTTTGGGCTATCAGCTGGTCTTGATATTTTGAATTTAGTTTGGGGTGTTAAAATATCCAAAGGTTAGTTTTATATGACTTTATAAAACTTTGGTCTGAAAAAATTATCTATATTACTTGAAATACATTTTCAACGGAAGAAAAAATGTCTAGCCATAATTTTACTTTCGTAAAATTGCTTATATTAGCTTACTTTTAAGATTTTACTCAACTACAGGGAGAGGCCCAATATCGGCGAAATTTTTTTTATAAAAAATTCGGCGATATTGGCACTTTCGGCAATATCGGCATATGGGGACAAAAAATAAATGTTACCGCGTGAGTTTCAAGTAGCGAAGACACAAAAATTGAAATGAAGACGTTTTGAGTGAAACAAAAAACAGGGTTTTGTTAACAAAATCGATATTTTGATGAATAGCTTTAGTTTCAAGTAGCAAAGAAAACTTTAGTGAAATGTTAAATATTAATAATAAGAATAAAATTATATCAGTATTTAAAATTGTATAATAACAAAAAAATAAATAAGATAATCTGATTTATCTTTTTATAAATTTACTACTTACTTTTACTAACTGAAATAATCCCTAATTTTCGTCATCAAATTAATGAAAAGTAAAATGGTTCGTTTCCTTTGACCTAGAATTGTGTCGGAAAAACACACTGACGGCCCGTTGTGTTTAACCTAATATTTTTCCTATCTCAAGCCGATAATCAAGCCGGATAATCAATTTACAAAATGATTGGTTCTTCAAAATAAGCAGCTGAATTTTGCTCATTGCCCTCTAGCACTATTTTACGTCAAACTTTTATAAGTTTGAAATCAGACTAGAAAAAATATTTCGAAGAATGCATAAAATTTTTATTCAAATTTCTCTGAATATTGACAGATAAATTCCCCTGAAATTACTAGAGATATTCGCGGCTAAAAGCTGCTAAAGTTTGAAATTAAAAGGTCGATTTAATCTTCAAGGAATACAATTATTTTTATAAAATTTGCTATTTTTTGCATTTTAGCAGATCAAAATTAGGGCGCCCGTGATGCCATTTTCTAGAGTTTTAAAATTCTTGCACGAATATTTCATAGCTATTTTTTCATGAAATTAAATTCACATTCGATGCATATCGAAATTTTGATTTGAGACCATTTTTTTACATTTTAGCAGATACAAATTTAAGGCGCCCGTGATCCCATTTTCTAGAAATTTAAAATTCTTGCACTAATATTTCATAGCTTTTCTTTCATGAAATTTAATTTTATATTCGATGCATATCGAAATTTTGATTTGAGACCATTTTTTTACATTTTAGCAGGTCGAATTAAAAGCACTTTGTGATGACACTATTTAACCTACGCGAATTGGTTTTCATTTCAGCACAAATGTCTTCGCCACTTCAAACTCACGCGGTACGTCATAATTTGAAAAGTTTTTCAATTTTATAAGGAGTTTTACAATAAAATCAAATAAAGTGAAATACCAAAATGTGTAGAATTACGTACTCCACCAAACGCAATCAAATAAAAATTCAACAACGTAAATTTGGAAAATTTAATCTTGAAATATGACGCACTCAAAGTAATTTGTGATAGAAAACTCAGGCACCCACGTTATTTCGGCGATATTGGCTCTTTAAGGGGGTTGTTCATGCTGGAAAGGTTTTTTCGAAGGCTCATAACTTTTTATTCCGTCATAACAATCTTATAAAAATCTCAGGAATAGTAGTTCGTAATCTCTGGAACACATTTTACTTCTGACTTTTTTCATAGCATGTTCGACCAACCGGTAAATTGAGTTAACCGCGAGCAAANAACAATACTCGAAATTTTACAATCTTAACAAAAAAACGCTTGTATTGCACACTTTGCCTAGAGAGCAAAACTCAGTAAATTGATTGTGGCTAGCTCGTAGGTCATAAATTAAAGCAAGCTATAAGCCAAAATAGTTTTCATAGACCATTTACTGAACGTTTGAGATAATTCGAGAAAATCTGAAGAGATCACTTTTGACTAGCGGCACCCAAACCAAATTACGATTTTTTCTATGTATTAACTTCACCCCTCTTTAAGTCAATCGTCTATACTAGAAAATCATACTCTATGATACACTGCGATACTTCAATAATGTACTATCCAATTGTCCCAGAAATCTCATTCGTCATTAAAAGTTCTTTTATATTGTCATCACTTAGTCTACTTCTTGGCAATGCTTTTGCGTTCGGACTGGGAAGCTTGCCACTTACTTCATTGCTCTAAAACATGATGACAGAAATTTCGTTTTGATTTCAAAATTACGCAACCTTCAAATTAGTGCAAGCAGTAATTTTTTTACAACTAACTACAGAATTACACTTCAGAACTACATTTCGTTAAACACGCTTTGAAAGATTTGAAAATTTTAAATGTAACCACAACTTATAAATGTCAAATTGTCTGATTTTTGTGGACCTCGTTTCAACCGGTTTAGTTTCACGTGTGATAGCCTTAAACTAGCAGCCTATTTTGTTTTATTTGTTATATACAGTCCCTGACTCCTTAAGGCATTTTAAGTTTTGGAAAATCGTCCGCTGTAAGAGTCATAGTAGGTCATACCCAGAGACCTTATCTTTAAATCAAACCCTCAGTCATGATTCTTTAAGTTTACGGGTTAACTTATCTCCAAAAAAAGATTTCCGACATGAATCTTTTTTTATCACCTAGGTCACAATTTGAGTATATGAAAAACAAGCTTTTTTTCGGCTTTTAGCCACTTTTTACGTTATGTTTTTCATTATTATTTTTTTTAAATATGAAGGATGCGTTCAAAAAAAACGTATAAACCTTTATATCACACAAAAAAATTAGAAAATTTCAATTTTTTAAAGTTTAATGTAAAAATTTTGGTCATTTATGACAACGGAATTTGATGAAACAATGCGTTGGCGCAACCACTAAATGGCAAATTAGATTGTATGGACCTGTTTTGTCTTAAAATTTTTTTATTCTTTACCTACTCAAATTTTTACGGCTATCTATGGGCAAGTTTTACGTTTGCGACAGAATCGTGCGACCTTTTGACGCTTTTCCGCGAATTTTTAATTTAAGGCCATTTTGGGCGGGAAATATTTTCGAACATTTTTTGTTTCATATTTTTTCTTAATTCTGGATTGTCACCTAATTTTCATATGCGGATATAACTGTTGTTTAAAAGTCGATTTTTACTCCTGGGTATGACCCTAAGTATAGGATTAGGACGCGCTTTAAGGAGTCGGAGCATTTTTTTAGTGCAAACACTTGTAGGTTTTTTATTCAGTTATTGTAATCAAAACACCAGAAATTTCATCAAATCCTTTTTAGTAACTTCTTACTTAATTTATTTGTACAATTGATTGCTTAAATGCTCAATTTTCAGTCGAAAATTTCCAAATAATATTTTTGAGTTGAATATAAAGCTGAAATTAAAATAAATTAATTTGAGTTAGAAACAAAGTAGTAATAATTTATATATCGAAATAAAATTTCGCTTGAAAAGTTTTGCTTGAAATAATGTGATATAGGCAGCCTAAATTTTTCTTTTGGGCTACAATAAGATTGGCAGCGCAAACTTATTTGTTCGAAAGTTATAATGAAGACTGTATGATTTTAATTATATATTAATGTCCAGAATTTTAACTATTTATCAAATTAACAATCGAACAAATTATTTCTCGAGCCTTATTTAGCGGACGACCCAGCACCAACACCTGTACTCAAGTGTGCCGATTGGAACAGTTTGTTTATCAGGCGACCCTTCCTCATAGTAATACATAGGATTTCATCGCAATTTATAATCGCTAAGTTTTTCACGATCCTATTTTTTGGCTTAAATTATTTAACTAACTTCTTTGTTCGTGAATTCAAGCTGTGGTTCCAGTCGAAATCGTAGAAACTCAAAAAGCTAAATGAGTTTTGAACCTTTGAACATATTTTTTTAAAATTTATATAAAGAGAATTTTGATCTGAATTGCCTTCTAATAGCGTGGAAAATATTTATGTCTAACCATAAAATATTTAAAAAAAAAAAGTTTTTCACATATTTCCAGCTACGTTAGACAAAAATATTATTCATTATGAATCAAATGAGGCTACAGTAAATACACTTGAATCTTACACAATTTTCTGTGCTAAAATGGCGTATCTTACTTTTTGAGATTGTTAGAAGAAAATTAAAACGATTTTCTTAACATAAGTTGTTCAGGGTTGTTTTGAATTTGAGAAACGTCACAAACTTCTTCAGAGGCCCACTAAAATTACAAAAATAATTAACAGGATGTCATATATTACTATTTTCAAAAGTGAAACATGTCAGTAATAAAAAACATTTAGAATATTTTGAACAGTTCTAAGAGATAAACAATATATATACTAGATTTGAATCAGTATTAAATCCATCTAAAGGACTCCATTTTGAACTTTCTATCATTTTACAAACCTAAATAGACACATAGTCTTTATATTATTAAAATGACATATCTTTATTAGGACTTTTATATTTATCTCGACCAGTTAGTGCCTGCTCTCGGTACCAAGATAATTTAGATGGAAACATTACGCTAGAGTCCTCAATAACGCACCATCCTTTTAATTTTATTCTTGGTTTGGGCTATCAGCTCGGTCTTTCATATTTTGAATTAGTTTTGGGTGTTAAAATATCCAAAGGTTTTTATATGACTTATAAAACTTTGTCTGAAAAACTTATTATCATACTTGAAATTACATTTTCAACGAAGAAACAATGTCTAGCCATAATTTTACTTTCGTAAATTCTTATATTAGCTTACTTTAAGATTTCTCAAACTACAGTGAGACCCATATCGGCGAAATTTTTTGTTATGAAAAAATTCGGGCCGATACTTGCATCTTTCTGCAATATCGGGCATGATGGGCAGACAAAAACAAATGTACCGCGTGAGTTCAAGTAGCGAAAGACACAAAATTTGAAATGACGATTTTGAGTGAAAAAAACGCGTTTCTGTACAAATCGATATTTGAATGAATCAGCTTTAGTTTCAGTAGCAAAGAAAACTTTAGTGAAATGTTAAATAATTAATAATAGAAAAAATTATATCATATTTAAAAATGTATAATTAACAAAAAAATAAAAGATAATTTCCTGATTTATACTTTTTAATAAATTTACTACTACTTTTACTAACTGAAATAATCCCTAATTTTTTCGTCATCAAATTAATGAACCAGTCAATGGTTCGTTGCCTTTTGACCTAGAATTGTGCTCCGAAAAAACACACTGAGACGCCCGTGTGTTTAACCTAATATTCTTTCCTATCCTCAAGCGCATAACAAGCCGTAATCAATTTACAAAATGATTCGTTCTGGCAAATAAGCAGCTGATTTTGCTCATTCCTCTGCACATTTTCAACGTCAACACTTTATAAGTTTGAATCAGACTAGAAAAATATTCGAAGAATGCATAAAAATTTTTATTCAAATTCTCTGAATATTGACAGATAATTCCCTGAATTACTAGAATATCTGCTGCCTAAAAGTGCTAAGTTTGAAGTAAAAGGTCCGACTTAATCTTCAAGGATACAATTATTTTTTAATAAATTTGCTAATTTATTGCATTCAGCAGGTCGAATTTAACCCCAGAATTAAGGCGCCAGTCATGGTCATTTCTGAAATTGTCAGATTTTTTGCATTTTAGCCAGTCAAATTACGGGCGCCCGTGATGCCATTTTCTAGCAAGTTTAAATTCTTGCACAATATTTCATAGCATGATTTTTTCATGAAATTAATTCACCGTGCAATCGAAATTGGATTTAGGGAATTTTTTCATTTTAGCAAGATAACAAATTCTAAGGCGCCCGTGATCCCATTTTCTGTAGAAATTAATGGCACTAATATTCATAAGCTTTTCTTATCACTGAAATTTAATTTTACATCTCAACTGCATAATCGAAATTTTGATTTAGCATTATCATTTTAGAGGTCGAATTAACGGCACTTCTGTGATCACACTATTAACCACGCGATTGGCTTTTCATTTCAGCACAAATTCTTCGCCACTATCAAAAACTCACCGCGGACGTCTCATAATTTGACAAGTTTTTTACAATTTTATAAGGCAGTTTAATCAGAATCAAATTAAGTGAAATACCAAATTGTTACGAATAGTAACTCCACCAACACGCAATCAAATAAAATTCAACAACTAAATTTGAGAAATTTAATCTGAAACTATTGACGCACTCAAAGTATTTGTATAGAAAATCACGACCACGTTATTTCGGCGTAATGGTCTTTAGGGTTGTCCATGCTGGAAAGTTTTTTCGAAGGCTCATAACTTTTTATTCCGTCATAAAATCTATAAAAAATCTCAGGAATATATTTCTAATCTCTGGAAAATTTTATTCTGACTTTTTTCATAGCATGTTCGACCAACCGGTAAATTGACGTTAACCGCGAGCACAAAATTTTTTTTTTTGAAATCCTATTTCTTTTCGCTTTACTTCAAAACAACGTCATTTCGAATTAATACCCAGGAGTGACTGAGCAAAGATATGTCAATGATTTTTTGAATTGGCTGTAAATCGACAAAAAAGTCGGAAATCGAAATTTTTTAATATGAAAAAATGAAGACTTAGACAATTAAATGCACCAAAAGATTCTTGGGTACGTTTGCTGGAAACGATATTAGCAATATGTCCTTATCTTGAACAAAACGGTTGCTAGAGATTCAAAAACTAATTTGATGAAAGTTTAATTCTTTTTCTAGAATCTCTGTGTTTAAAATCAGACCATAGTTGCTAATATCGTTTCCAGCAACCTACCCAAGCGAATCATTTGTGGCATTTAAATTGTCTAATCTACACTTCACTATTTCAAAATTTTCATTTCGCCGCACTTTTTTTGTCGATTTACAGCCAAATTCGAAAAACTCCTTGCAACATCTTGCTCACCACCCCTTGCGCTTGTTCACATTTCCGAAATTGGACCGTTGTTTTGAGTAAGCGAAAAAGAAATAACTTTCAAAAAAACAATTCATGCTCCGTCTAACTCCAATTTACCAGTGGTCGAAACATGTGATGAAAAAAAAGTCAGAAGTCAAATGATGTTCCAGAGATACAACTACTATTCCGTAATTTATAAGATTTTATACGAATAAAGTTATGACCTTCGAAAGCCTTTCCAGATGGACAACGCCCCTTCAAAGGGAGCACCCCACGCGGTTAATATTTCGAGCTCTCAAATGGTGAAGCTTAATTTGTATCTCATTTCATTTTTGTTATCGGTTTCAATCCAAAAAAATCACAAAAAAACATTTTTCGATGTAAAAAATTCCTTTTATGCACTAAATTCCTAAGTATACAATTTACCATTCTATGTTGTACTTTCAAAGTTGAAAATCCTTGACGCTGAATTTTTTTGCACTGAGTTCCTTAATTCAATCTTAAAAAATAATAAAAAATAATTGTAATTTTCAAAAAAAAATATCCTTAAAATTTTCTAGATTGATATTTTATCTAGATTTTTCTAAAAAACTTTGACTGCGCATAAAAAACATAACATAAAGTACGCGAGAATACGAAGCGCATAAAAATCGAGCTTCAATTTTAAGAAAGTGCTTTTTTTCCGCGAAAAATTTTGCTTACTGTGCTCTAAATGAAATTGAACTAGCCGCTCAGGGTACCAAAAACAGCCATTTGAGAATTTATCACGTAGAAAATATAAGTAAAGAGACAAATTAAAGGGAAAAACAATCTATCTGAGCGCATTACCTTTTTTTAAACTAACAAATTATGTCATGCTCACAAAAATAGGAAAAATTAATGTATACCATCGCTAAATGAATAACAGAAAAAAGTCGAAAAAATGACATTTGACCGGTAACAAATACCGATACGTCATACAAAAACTTTTTGTTACTTCTTTTTAGAAATTCATCAGGAACAAATTATCTCCTGCAGTCTCAGAACATGAAACTCAAGCAGACTTTATTCAGCTCAGACACAACGTTCTGAAATCACTAAATGGCGGGGGTACTCCCTTAAGGCGGTAGTGTCCAAAGCGAAAAAGTATTACTGAAAAAAAAATGCTTATGTACTAAATCGACCAAAAAAAGGCTGGCTCCGGGGTTCTCGCGCGACTATCTGGCTGTCTTCCGCCCTAGCAGGCCAATATTGTAAATAGCCTTCGATAATCGCTCTGTAAAATAAAAAAGAGAACGACTGGGAATTTTAACTTAAAATAAATGCAAATGAATACTTAGATTACGTTTTTGTAATTTGCCTAACAAAAATCAGATCGATTGAATTTTAACATAATTCCAACATTAAAAATATCATTATTTTTCGATTTTTTTGACAAAAACAATGCATTTTTTATTAACAAAATACAAGAAATTAAAACAATTCAGCAAATTTTAATCAAACAAAGATTTTTTGGTAGCAAATTATCACGTTGAGCAGTGAAGCCTGTCGGTTTAAATAAACAGTGCGGAACAATAGTTAAGTACAAACCTGAAACATTCAATATCAATAATTGGATTCTTGCTTCTATTGGAATTTTCTTTTTCCCATCTCGCTCCTAAACAAATAATTGTTGCAAAAATTGTTATTTTTCAGTGGAGTATTAATTAACGGAGAATGCCAGAGTGTCATCACACAAAATGATTGATGTCTCATATTTGTCAACCTTTTGATAAAAATTTCTTTGATGCGCCATTAATTATTTGTACCATTATAGACCCTACTGTGCCGAATGTGTTGATCTTAATTAATATTTTTTCGATAAAAGCCTTTTTATTATATTCTTAGCAATTTGTTATTCAAACTTTAACGAGTAAATTCAATATATTATTCAAAATAAGCCTTCTACCGTATATGTTTGAGCTTAAAACTGCAGAAAAAATTCCGCAACGCCAAGAGTTCTGCGCATAACTTTTGTTCTAGGCCCTTAAAAAAAAATTCGCCGGATAATATTGAAGAGGAGATTTCAAGAATAAAACTACTTCAATCACAAAAAAATTTCTATGTCAAACAAAAATCTTTATGCAAAAGGACCTGACATAAAAAAAACACATTTTGGTAAACTTTGTTTAGATCAAAACAAAAAAATTTCGCCGCGATAAATATTTAAGATTATTATTCTGCAGTCACTCTCGTTCAAAAATTATAAAATCGGATTGTCAGATTGAAAGTATTTTATGCAATTTGAAAAGTTCAAACTTGGCGCCCTCTTGTGGCTGAACCTACTTATCAAATGTCTGCGAGAACTCGACCAAAAAATTTGTTTCCGGGCTCAGTTTATTTATATCAAATTTTCAGCCAAACTTTTTGCTGGACACTACCCCCGATTAATGCGATATGGCCACTTGTAGGAATTTAGCTAATAATCGTGAAATTGCGTAGATTTTTTGGCGATATGGGGTTTATCGCAATTAAACTCTTAACTGTTTAAGAGGTAATGCTAAAAACCTCATCAGAAAACAAATCAGATTTTTCATGAAATGTCTTCATTGAGTGATAATCATTTTCAAAAAAATAAAGCCAACTTCGCAAATGATTTATTTTTTATCACCATAATTATTTTGTATATCATTTTGTGTATTATCACAAGACTTTTTGGCCATTTTCAGATATATTTGACATCAGCGGAAAATGAGTTTAGATATATCCTTTTCTCAACGGAACTCTATCTCAAAAACGTTTACTATCTCTATAGCGCGTGTTCGAATCCCACTGATGTTGTCTAAGTGATTGTCTTAGTAATTGCTTGAGTGATTACACACCGATTAAATTTAGCGGTCCCATTATCAAGACCCTTGCCTATAATCATACTCAAGACAATCACTCAGACAACATCAGTGGGATTCGAACACGCGCTATAGAGATAGTAAACGTTTTTGAGATGGTGTTCCGTTGGGAAAAGGATATTGGCCTGAATGATTGATTCTGATTGTTTAAATTTCAACCAATCATGATTCAGTTTTATTTCAAAAATAAATTTTATTTTCGTCAACAGCAAAATTTTTCGTAAAATTTATAATCTGAAAATTGTCAATCTTTAAAATTTGCACGACCTCGGACAGTGACTGTCAGACAGTCTATAGTATACACAGTTTAGTAGGGTTCTATACCAGTAGTTTAAAATATCAAATTCGGTGGCGCGCCGCGCGAGATTAAAAGTTTCCCTCCTAAAAACTGATAATAAGCATGTGTTGTTTTTGTACTTAATTCTCATAATTTTACCTGTCTGAATTACCTCTTTATTTCATTAGACATTACTTTGCCTTCTGGGCAAATGAATCTTATTTTCAGCAATATCCGCTAAAA
The DNA here is from genome assembly GCA_004367855.1 of Oikopleura vanhoeffeni. Lineage (NCBI taxonomy): Eukaryota > Metazoa > Chordata > Appendicularia > Copelata > Oikopleuridae > Oikopleura > Oikopleura vanhoeffeni. The sequence goes on along the minus strand of SCLH01000864.1, from coordinate 82,127 downwards.
ACCCAGTTCTGATTTCGAACATTCATAATTCTATCTTGCAATTCATCAAAATGCGCCTAATTTTGTTGTTACAATTAAGGAAATCGAACGCAAGCTTCCCGTAATCCTAGACTTCTCCTATACGAAAAATTATTATGTAGCGGATATGTAGTCGAAATAATCACGTGGTAAAAACCGAGGATGTTAGCTATGGTCATGGGTTGCCCAAACCCACCCGATATCTCAAAAACAATTTCTGTTCATCAATAAAAATTGAAATTTATTTAGAATACTTTGAGAAGGTGAGAGAGATTCGATCGAAGAAGAATCAAAAGAAATTAGAATAATTAAATTGACACACTCATCGGTAATGTACAATACTACGTACCGAATACCTTGCGACTTCAATATCAAAAATTTCAAAAAAAAGTTTGCGTAAATTGAAGAAAATATTATTTGTCGCCTATCTATAGATTATTGGAGTCAAATTACATGTAAATTGAAGGATATTGTTGTGATGAATCTATTAAAAATCTAAAATTACTCTGGGTTAATCGAAATTCGCCGAAAATATGACTTGAACAATAACATATTTCGAATTGACAAAAAAATAAATTTGTATGGTCGAATTTCATAACGAATTAAATTTTCTTTTTATTTTTTGAGAAAATTTACTTGTAGTAAATACTTATAGTAAATATAATTGAGAACGCGTTTTGTATTCAAAATATTCTGCCCATCTATTCTTTTGGAAATTATTTTATTTTTGTAATTTGACCCCAAAAAAGATGACTTGATGGTTTTGAAAATAATAAGTGATAAACAATTTGTTTTCTTAATTTTTCTGTGGATTACTAAAAACTGTTTTATTCTATATTTATTAAGAACCTCCCATTTTAAATGATGTTTTTGTTATAATTTTCTTCATTTTACTTTGAACTTTTTCAACTGACTATAATAAAATTATTTTCTCAAATAAATATTTTAAATTTGTGATGCAATGTACTGCATGTATAAAAAATTTGTTTTATTGGATCAAAATTCGTGTACAAAAAGCTGACTCAAACCTTGAGTCTCAAGGCCTGACGCTTTTTGAAGAGTGATTGTTGACTGAAAGTCTTCTCGCAGAAAAATTCGAATGCTTGACCGCTATTTTTTAAGTCAGTCCAACCACTTTACGCCTCGGGTGATTATTTTAGCTGGAAACATCATATATCTATGAATAAATGATCAGTGCGTGGCGTCGTCCTTTTTTTTGATTTCGACGGGTATAACCAGTAATTAGGGCTGGAGTTCAAATCCCAGTGGACCCCACTGATTTTGTTTTAGTGATTGTGTAAGGAATACTCATAGGGGTGTTGTCTCTTGGCCTGTGTTGACTATTGTCCCGCTTCATATCCTTTTGCAATTCTTTCTGTTAAAAGTCGAAGCACTACACTCGTGTGTATAATTCAGCGTATCACAGCCTAGAGCCTCCCTATCACCATCTCAAAATATATATGTATTCAACACTGAATTATAGACACAAGTGTAGTGCTTCGACTTCGAACAGAAAGAATTAAAACAGGATATAACGAGACCTATATCATATGGTGGACTGTAGAAAATTTATTTTTCGGCAGTATGTTCGATATTTTGTTTCAAAAAAATTTCAAGGCGTTGGAAGTATTATGGCATTAATAAGTAAATTATCGTTTATGATCGGTCATAATTTTGTGGCAGGAATTTAAATGATTCGTCGATAAAATATTGGTCAACTCTAGATTTTGGACAATTTAGCGTTTAGGGAGGAAAATCATTATGAAAAACCTCAAATTGCGTGGTTTTTCGGACAATTGCCCACTTTTACTAAATGTCTGTTTTACTAAAAAAATTTCTGCTTTGATGAAGCCTGGTAACTTACGAGAAATTGTTTTACGGTAAAATATTAGGGCGGCCGATAGAAAGCTATAACTCATAATTTATTTATATAAACTTTACATAAAAGTTAATTCAATAAACAATGAGTGAAACTCGTTGATTTTATAAACACAATTGTAATCAGTAAAAACTTTTGTTTCATAAACTTGATGAGTTTCACTACTATTTTAACTAAGGTAGTTTTTTTTTAGACGCGACAGATTTAAGTTTAGAAAACTTAATTTTTGGAATTTTATTTTTCAGCCATTAGTCTTAGAATTTTTTCTAGTTTCGTTTGATACCCATATTGGGTCATTTCCGGCCATTTAAAAATCTCGAATTTTGCAAATTTTTGAAAAATTTTTTCGAAAAAAAAAAAAAAATTGGCCTAAGCTTTTTTAGTTTCCAGTTGAATGCAAAAAACCGTTTTGTGATATCTCATACGGTTCGTCTGTGGTGAAAAGTCAATCTGTCGCGTCTAAAAAAACTACCTAATAGTTTATTGAATTAACTTCTGTGTAAAGTTTATATTAAAAACTTATGATCTAACACAGGGAGATGAGGAAACTTTTTTTCGCCAAAATTTTCAATTTTTTTTGTCAAAATGTATTTGTCTGTGAAATAAAGCTGCTGGAGCATAAATTTACGTTGTTTAGAAAGGTTTAAATACATAATTACTAACCAGATCAAAAATGTTTTTAAAACGAAACGGGCCCGGGGGTGCTTTAAGTCAGTGTTCTAAAACGGGATCGGGATTGGAAATTTCGACTTAGGTCGGGTCGGGATTGAAATTTCAACTTAGGTCGGGACCGGGCGGGATCGGATTTGATCGGACTCCCGAGTGTTTAAACATTTCGTCGGTAAAAAATTATTATGTGAAGTATTAAAAATAAATTTTGAAAACCATAAATACTCATAGAAAAGCATTTCTGGCCGATTATAACGTTGCGTAGGTTATAAATATTGTAATTCGAGGAATAATACTTATTTAACTTTATTGAATTTTTATTAAAGGGGCGGTGTCAGTGATTTTCGGGATTTCAGAGGCTTCGTACGGTTAGACAAATGTAGACTGGACATTTTTGAAACATACTTAGGAAGATCTATCTTGATCTCGCGATTCCATTAGACAGTTTAGTACCACTCCCACCAACCATCTGGTTAACCGCGGTTAACCCCTCACACCCTTGATATTCTGAAGCAAAAAAAATTTCGGGAGCCAAAACGGTGCAGAAATAACATTGTCAAAGACCTACAATTCGAATTTGTATAGAGTTTGCAATTTAATTTCCAAAAAATTGTTGAAAATTTTATTACGATTAGCCGTTCGAAAGTATTTTTTTTTCTTTTTTTTTAGGATTTTCGCCAAAATTTCTTTAAAAATTAATTGTGTAAAAACGATACAAAGTATCAAAATTATGAGGAAGCCAGTTTTTAGAAAAGTATTGCAGGATTCTTTTGATATAATATTATTTTTTCTGCAGTCTCTAAACGAAGTATAATTTTTTCACAAATGATTTTTACGAAACTCAAAATAATGAAAAGAAAATATTTTTCAAAAAAATATATTCCGAAGAATTGAACGGCAATTTAACCCAAATAAAGCCGACAAACACAAATCGGTCAAGTGTAAAACATAAGGTGGTACTGATTTTGCGTTTTTAGTTTTTTAGCAATATTTTTCATATTTTGCTGCATATATTTTGACGCGCGGCGATATGAATAATTGTTTTGTAAGCAATCGAGATATTATATTTCAAATCTGAGACCAGTTCTGAATAGCTTGAGTTTCACTTGTAAAATTACTTACAGAGTGTAAGATTTTTCCCTTCTTTTTTCCAAATTGGAGAGCGATGAAAACGCTAATGGAAACGAATTATTCTGGCAAAAACCTACGTCTTTCTCAGATTCAACCAATCAAAACGGCGGAAATCAAGTCTATCCCATTTGCAAAAAAGAAGGGAAAACCTTACACCTTGTATATGTCATTGTAAAAAATGTATGGTTTTTCAAGAAATACAAGCTGAGTGAACCTCTTTTTTCTCTCGCAGTTATCGAGTTCACAGACTTCGACATTTAGAAATGTTATGTGTTATTCACTTAATTCTATCCTTGATCTCAATTAGTGACAAATAAGTAAATTGATATCTTTTCCAGTTTTCCCGTGATAAGCGCTCAAAGTAGTGCCTTCAGATAGGCTTTTGGGTGTGAGGCGAAGTTCTCGTTTCTGGGTGTGAGGAGGTTAAACACGAGTTCCTCTGCTTTTTTTCAAAGAAACAAGGATCCTAGAGCTTATATCAGAAAGTTTTGAGNATAACAGTAATTCTAAGAGTTTTGAAACATAATAATGATTTTCACAAACAACCGTACACGAGATCTTATTATTGATCACACGAAAGTAAGAGATTTATATATATGACATATATTTAAAAACTTATTATTTTGAATTAAGTTTATTAAATCACCACTGAAATTAATTCAGAGTGATTCAAATGTATGAGAAAGTCTAAAAGAACGTTTGAAGTTGAGCCTGGAATTTTTGATGACGGTAATTGAGTACTTTTTTACAAATTAAACGTAGATGGATAATATTATTTTATTATTGTTCAAAAAGTATACAATCAATGCCTGAAGACCCCTTAAAATAGTATAACGAAATTCTCAATAAAGAGAATTGCATATAGCATTACAGATATGGCCTCACAGGATTAAATAGAAGCATTTACCAGAAAGTCATAGACTTCGAAATGGCTGAATGGAATCATAAGAGATAGCGTAGGAGCGAGAGAGAAAGGTGAGAAAAATGAATGAATCTACCATATGGGTTTTTAATATCAAGGTTTCTATTTGTATATTTGTGAAAATTGACCTCAGACGGTATGAAAAAGACACCTCTAGAAAGCCAAAACTTCCTAAAAATAAGTTGAAATCAAAAAAAGTAGTTGTATGCAGAGTGAGGCGTAGGACGTGACTACGTAAATCATGCTGTCTGAAGCGCAATAAAATGATAGATAACAAATAATCAGGAATCCAATTATACAAGAGAATATGAATGAAAACATATAAAGACTTGTTATAAATGGAAACTTAAGAGAAAAACCCTTTGAAGTTAGGATTAACATAGATAAAGTAAAAATAAGACGTGTTAAAAAATATCGTATGAGATATTGCAACTGTTGCCCGTCACTGGGGTACTTTGTCGAGCGAATGTTTTTTTCAATACATTCCACCATATAAACATCACAGTAGACATTAGAGCAGAATGCTGTACCCAGACTGGACCAATTTCCACCTGGCAACTAGTGACCATATCTAATAAGATCGAGCAACATATAAAGCAAAGTTTCATATATCAATACAAGTAAAGACATTTTCAATAGCATTAGAATAATATTCTAGGAATACCAATTTGCAAATTAAAATTACAGAGACGTAGAATATACTTATAGCAAATCAGTACCAGTTAAGAGGAGAATAACGAGTTCGGCTAAGTTCCTACACCCAGCATTCACGTAACAAGACATTAAATTATAATACTGCAGAGATTACACGTATGTCGCGTGTTCAGAGCCGGGCACCACGTGCAATAATCATCGGAGCCACTATGAGCTAGATACCAGTTCATATGTCTGGAGATGTGAACTCTGCCACCTTATGAGTGTATATACTGAGTTTATTCAGATGCGAATCGTAGCTACTAGTTCCATTCTTACAATTATTATATGTTTTCATCAAAATTATCTAGTAAATTGACTCTGAAAATTATTGTTCATTATCATTTATTGTTCTGAGAAACCAGAGACGTAGTCACGCCTAACGCTGCTCGCAAACCTTTTGATTCTAACTAATCATATTTTTCGGAAGTTTTGGCTTCTAGAGGTGCTCTTAATTCTAACCGGAGGCCATTTTCAGCAAATATACAAACAGAAATCTTGAAATTAAAAAAAAAACCCAAGTCGGTAATTATCATTTTTCTCAACCTTCTCTTCGTCGCCTAACCCATTCTTACATGTATCAGCCATTTTCGAAGCTATGACTTCTGGAGATGCCTCTATTTAAAATGGAGGCCTACTGTAATGCAGTTAAGAGTCTTAAATTCGTTAACGATTCCTTTTTAAGGGGTCTTTCGCATGATTTGAGTACTTTTGAAAAAAAAATATTATGGTACCAATAGCACAGTAAATTGGAAAAAGTAACTCCAATTACGTCAAAAAAATTCCAGGTCAAACTTCAAACGTTTTAAAGACTTTTTTCTCATTAACAGGAAAGTCTGGAATAAAATCACGTGAGCGAAATAATGCCAAAATAAAAGTTTATAAACTATGTCATAAATAATCCTTATTTCTTGAAAAATAAGATCACGTGAGTGTTTGGAAAATATTATATGTCAAAAAATCTTAATTAGGTGTGTAATTAGTCCTCAAAAACTTTTCGGCGTAATTGAGTACTATTTGGGTAACTTGGGCCAAAACCTCATTTCTTAATTTGAAGTCACTGATTGTTTTCGGACTGAGTGTAATGTAAAAAAAGTCTTTAAAACTTCTAAGGACCACCTTCACTTTTTCAAAAAGTGTTTTAAGCAATTTTTTGAAAAAAAAACAGTACTATTTGGCCAACCTTTTTCTTGAATATACGGTCACGTGATCTTTAGGGCATGGTGTAATGGAAAAAAGTTTAGAATTTTTTTTTGATCCAGGATGAAAACGTTTTGATTTGGTGATTAAAAAAATTATATAACAAGTAAAAATTTTTCAAAATAAAAAAACGCACACGAACGTCCATTTTGTCTTAAAGTTATCGAATAATCTTATACTGGTCTTGTCCATATGTTTAAGCGTCGTAAAATGCGATTTAAGGTGAATGGGTCACCTACTTGCCGGAAATCCGTAGTCTACGAAGTTAAAAATGCCACTTTTTGTTCATCGGAATTTTTTATTTTAATTTTAGTTGCAAATTGCTGAATATTAAATTTAAGCTATTGAAAAAATGTATGTTTAATGAATGAAACTTGCTCATATGCCGATTAAAAGTGTGGCAACTAGTTTGCTTAAGAATCGAGTCTGGGTACAGATTTATGTCTAAAGTCTACGAGTTAAGGATGTTGGGGGACATAATTTGGCTCTTTTTAACACATTTTTCAAGCAAAGTTCTGAGAAACCTGGCTTCAGAAATAATTAATTTTTCTTTCAAAAATACGTAGTACACTTTAAGGAAGTTGCAGTACTATTCAGAGCATCTGATACTCAACCTACGCTCGAAAATGAGTTTTAGTAGGCCGTCTCTAAAAGTACTCGAAAAGCCCTAACTCCTCATTCATTCTCAACCATATTTTAACTTGTTATTTGTAACAGAGTAACTTCCAATATAAATGCGCAATCTCCGACGGTATAAAAGAAAAATTTTAAAAAATTGCCTCTAGTGGTGGCAAAAACAGCGTTGAAAGTCTTACCAAATAGGTGGTTTTGACCAACAAGAGGCAAAATTTTTAAAAAAATTTTTCACCGCTCCGGAGATGCGCAATTATATTTGGAAGTTAAATTGCAAAATAACAAGTAAAATAATGAGAAATTAAGGAGGAGTGCTTTTCAGTAGCTTTTAGAGACGCCTACTAAAAAACCATTTTCTGAAGCGTAGTTGAGGTAATCAGATGCCTCGGAATAGTACTGGGCAACTTTCTTAAGAGTTGTACTACGGTATTTTGGAAGGAGAAAAATTTAATTATTTCCTGAAAGCCAGGTTTTTCTCAGAAACTTTGCTGAAAAATGGTAAAACAAGAGCCAAATTATCGGTCCCCCAACATCCTTAAAAGAATCGTACAAATTTCTAAACTTTATTGCATTACAGTATGGCCTCCAGTTTAAATAGAGCATTTCTAAAGTCATAACTTCCGTAATACTCGAATACAGAAGAATGCGTAGGCGAAAGAAGGAGAGAAGGAATCACGAGAAACAATTATTCAAAAAAAATTTTAAGACTCATTTTAACATAGAAATGATGATAAACATTAAGCAACTTTTTTTCTTGCAGATGCAATACCCAAATTTGGCAACGGTTTAATATTTTAAATTTCTTCACATTTGATGACCTTTTTATAAACTTTTTAACATTGTTTCTATAGACTGAGAGAATTTTTTGAAAAACATATATTATCATTAAAAATATATGTTGATTATGAAATCTCCGTGTTATAATTGGCTTAAATTCAAACGCCAACACGCCACGGATGCCAAAGACACTACGGTCCAGAATTGTCCCACTACGGAGTTAAAGCGCGCGCTTCAATGCCAATTTTTGGGAAGTGAAGCGCGCTTTTAATTTAACTGCCCAATTTTTGGGCACTTAAAGGTCACTCAATGGGTCCATCTTGGTTTCGAGAGTCTCTGTCTCGCCAGAAAATAAACTCCTCCAACGTAACAATAATTAATATACAGCAGCGTCGGGCGTATAGGTGAGGCAGTATGGGTGAAACCCACGCAAAAACCTACGTCAGCCCCCGCAAAAACCCACGCATCTGAAAATAAAAATTATTTTTTCCAGACGTCGGGCGTTTTTTTTCAAACTTTTCCAAGCAAAAGATAGGCATTTTTCAAAATTAGAAAAAATAGGCATATTTGAATATTTTTATGAATTAAAAACTATCGAATAAATTTGCAGTTTTAAATTTTTATTATATTTATCTAGTAAAGTTGATTTGTCTTAAAAATCTGCTCACAATTTTTATTTCAAGTAATTTCTTATCAATTATTCCAAAGGCTTTTTTTCACGATAACTACTTATTTTGTTGGTCACTGTAATACTTCACTGAATTTCTGCATAAAATGCTTTGATAATAACGGTCCCAGTATCTTTAGGACTTTTTTTGGATATTTCTAACAATTTTAATTTCTCTGTGACGGATAAATGATAGATTTTTTGAGTGATCCGATTGTTTTAGAAATAATTTTGGAATTCATTTTTATTAAAAATTGTCTTTATTATATTTTTTTCAATGAAATTAAATCTAATTCAAAAAAGGTTGTCATCAAAAATTTTCCAGCAAGTCTAATTTTATGTTTTCAAATTTGTAAATCAAATCTCTCCAATCATACTACCCCATTCAGATCTGTTATGCGTAGGCAACAGATCAAACACTAATAGCGTGCAATCATGGGTGCGGCATCTCAATGGTGGGTCTCCACATTTTCCTGCACTCAAAACATTGTTTTTAGCATACAATTAAGCTGAAATTGATATATTTAGAATCAACGTGAAACATTTAGTATGAATATAAATGAAATTATCTATTTTGATTAATTTAAATTCAGACCAATCAAAATAGAGCTAAATCAGTACATTTTCAGTAAAAAATGACAAAGTTTTTGTTATCAAGGGGCAATTTCACATACTGAGCTTGTGTAAATAAGTTTCATCTTTATATTTTCACGACTTTTGAAGCTTATTTCTCATTTATACGGTCACGTGATCGTTTTTCGACTATACCGTAATAAAAGAAAAGTCTTAGAATTTTTTTGCAAAAATAAGTGCTGTAATTCCCCAAAAAAAACGCACAAAAAATTTGATCGTTCACTTGGTCGACGATGATCCCATAATGTATAAGGGTCGAAAAAAAGTTTAAAGTCGTTACGGCTGTGTACAGCCGTACGGGCGGCTGAGAGTTAATTATAAATTCTAGATCTTGTTTGAGCAAAAAACTTTTCACCTATACCGTATAGGCTATACGCCCGACACTGCTGTAGTACAGCAGCTGTACTCTTATTTTTGACGCAGGCATTATCTTCGATAGACATAAACTCAAACCTTAGATAAGCTGAGGGCTATTTTGGATGTTTCTTGTGATAATTTAAAAACTAAAAATAGCTGATATATTTATTTTGTAATGTCAATGATGCCAAAAATGTTTCAAAATCACCATTGTAACCTATTGTCCTGTTTATTTCATTTTTAACCTTCTATCTCATTGAGTTTTTGAGTTATTCCACGTGTATAAAAGCGCTAAACTCCCCTGAGGTTTGAGTTTGCGGAGTTTAAACGCAAACCAAAAAATGTCTATGGTTCGCGTTATACCACTGCCGTTTTGGTTTAAGTCTATTACGGTTATACAATAAGTCTTTATCATTCAGCTTAAATCTTTGGCAAATATAAATTTTTTTAAACGAAGTGCCTCCAGATCTCTCTTCCAGCTTCGAGAAATTTCTTATTTTTCCCGGAAAAAAAATCATTTGACTATACTAAATAGGATCTCTCGTCTAGCGATTTTTTCTTCCGACCTACCATCTCTGTACCTAGACAGCATATAATAGCATTTACCACGCAAAACTAACTCACACAATATGATGAATCCTTTGATAAGAAATTTACTTGATAAGTACACAAATTATCTTGAATAGATTTCCTGGAATACCAATATATATCGATTACGGCGCCAACAGGACATTTTGAACGCGATTGATTCTGAGCCAAAAAAACTGAAGGCAGTGAAGAGGCAATATTTTGATTGAGACTTTTGTTCTTATAATTTGTCCTCTAAAATATTTGTCCGTCTTTATTTTTTGAGAATTTAATCTTAAAATTTTTAACAGAGCAAAAAAAAGTTTGCAGTTGTAAAAAAAAGTTATCTGACGCGCAGCACTCACTTTTATTCCACCATAAGAAACTTATTAAATTATAAGACTGGTAATTTGTTATCTCGAGAAGAATTTTTTCTCTTAGTTTTTTTCATGGCATGTTTTACCAACCGCTAAATTAAGTTAACCAAGAGCAAAAACAAATTCTTAAAAGAGATTTTTTTTCATCTTATTACAAAAGATTTTGATCATGAATAAGCGAAAAAACTGGTATTTCGTTCATTACGATTTTTAACCTAGAAGTGGTAAAAATTGGAAAAAATATACACAAGATTGTACAAGATAAAAAAGGAGCATGATTTTAGCATTAGTGAATAGTATTTTTCACATGAAACATGTTGCATCCTATTGTGATCAATTTTTAAGTGTTACCGCTAAAAATTATGTTACCCCTACGCTTTTTTATTTTTTGCATTGCAACCGCCGGGTTCCCATTTTTTTTCGTAAAATTATTCGCAGGACTTCCATGTCAAATAAATTGAGAATATATTTTTGGTTTAGGTAGCTTTTTTTAGCCCACGGGTTAACCCAAAGACCATTTTTTTATCGGATGTCCGGTTATACCGAAAATTGACCGGTAAAATTCATCCTTCGAAGCCAATTTTTCAGCATCTTGTATAATTTTTTGTGCCGATACTTTGGGAAATTTTTTTGTAATTTGACACCTCTCAAGGAGTCAAATAACAGTTTGTTCATCTTTTAAGTCAGAAGACCAGCGGACCTGAAAATCATATGACACCTCTAAAGGGGCAAATAACAGTTTTTTTAACAAAATTTTTTAAGGGTGTCAAATTACAAAAACAATTTCAGCGAAAAGTTTTGGCTTAAAAAGTTGTACTAATTGCCGAAAAATTGGCTTCGAAGGATGTACTGTGTTCTCAGAACCGATGTTTCAAAATTTTACCGGTCAATTTCCGGTATAACCGGACATCCGGAAAAAATCAGAACATTTTGGTCTGGGAGTTCATCCTGTTGGATGCAGAAATCCACCGAGGCCCGATAGGCCTTTCAGGAGGCTATTACTTTGACGTTGTTTACAGAAAATCTTATGAGATCAACCTTCAATTTTTCCTTTATGATCAAGTTGAAGAGTTAAAATTTCGAAAAAAATCCTATTCTAGAAATTTTATGTTTATTCTAGAAAAAAACGTTTGAAAAGCAAAGTTAATTAAATCACTAGATATAATGATACTACCTCATGGTAGGCTCCAGGAAATGTATGTTTATCTTAATAACTGCGCAGTGCTCTGTTCTACTCAATACTTGTCTGATTGAGTATATCTGTTGGAAATCAAGATATTTCTTAATAAGTTCAAAAATTCATGAAATCACGTTTTTAGGAAAAAATGTTAGTTTTCCTATTAATAAATTATTTTATTATTATTACAATATTAAGGCAAATATGTATAAGAGTACCACTCTGGCATGATTTTCACAAATTATATATTTTTTCAAAACATATCATTTTTACCATACTAATATCGAAATAAGATATTTGAATTTCACTCCCAAAAAATATTTTAGCTCCAGATATGCCCAGAAAGCTAATTTTTCTTGCAAAATTTACTCAAAACTCTTTCCTACAAAACTGGCTTATTTGAAATTTTAATTCCAAATTTGGATCAAAAATAATTTTTCGAAGTAAAACTTAAGCGAAAAATCGCCTTTCAATCAACTCGTCATAAATTTGAACAGTATCCGAAAAATTTTTAGGAAATATTTTTAGTTTCTGCGATCAATTTTGGCTGATTTTAAGTGGCTTTAGCCTTTCAAAAGGCTATATGCCTCGGAGGATTAAGGGGGTACTGGTCGCTGGAATTGATTTTTCTCGATAAAATATTAGCCAACAAGGGCTTCGGTGATATTATTGAGATTAGCCAGTAAGTAGAACTAGCCTTTAGCTTGCGTGCAAGATGTGCCAAAATTTTTTTTGTTTGCATACACTCTCCCACACATAAGCGACACAAGAGGACCCAAGCCAAAATGGTAAAACTATCTCCTCCTAGGTTCTATGTTGAAATTGGCTGAAATTTTGACATAACTTGTAAAAGTGGTAGGCCAAACTTTTTCTTAGTCAGATTTTCAAATTTCGCTATATTTTCTTTAGAATGTGGAAAACCACCGTTTTTTGACAATTATCTGTCGGAAAAACTATCTTCTCCTAGGAAAAATTATAAAGTTCATTCAATTTGTTTTCTAAGTTAGCTCATACAAATACAAACAATATTCTCCGCCACTTTTTGAGATTTCAACCCCAAACTCGAAATATGATTTTTTAGAGACCCAAGAAAAAATTTTGAAAAAAAAATGCTTCGATTTTTTTGTAGGTAGGCTCAAATGGAAGCTACTGAAACACTGATCAGAAAGTTGGCTTACGTCAAGATGATATTTTGACGTTTTAGTTGTTAAATTAAAACAAACTTAATTTTTTAAGTTCATTTTGAAAAAAATACTTAAAAAAAAACCGAAAAAAGGCGAAAATTTCGAAAAAAATTTTTTGATGATTTGGTCGGTAGTACACTTTGTTATCGCCCAGGTCATTTTGGAGCATTTATAATGCCCCTAAGACCTCATAAAACCAGCGACCAGTACCCCCTTAAGGGTATCCCGGTCCCTAATTTGACATATTCTCGATGAAATATCAGCCAAACAGAGTGTCAAGGATATAATTCAGATTAGCCAATTTGTAGAACTAGCCTTCAACTTGCAAAAAAAATATGCCAAAACTTTTTTGTATGACCACACTCCTTCACACATAAGCGCCGCAAGAGGACCTAAGCCAAAACGGAAAATCTATCTCCTCCCAGGTTTTATTTTGAAATAAACCCAAATTTTAACATAAGCTGTATAATTACTATTCAAAACTTTACAGTGGCGTTTACGTCGATAAGTGCTATATTTTTTCTAGAACATGCAAAAAACCACCGTTTTTTGGACATTACGCCTCGAAAAATCTATCTTCTCCCAGGTTAAATTTGCAAATTAGCTCAAAATTTTGCAAAAGCTAGTTCCAAACAAATAGAAACTTTACAGCGGCGTTTTTTTGCAATTTCGACCCCAAACCCAAAATATGAATTTTTCAAGGTCACGTGAAAAAATTTTCGAGAAAAAATGTGCTTCGATTTTTTCGAAAGTAGGCTCAAAAGAAAGCTATGNTTTAGAGTTTTGAACATAATAATATTTTCCAACACGTCACGCATGATCTTATTTTTCACGAAATAAGGATTTATTTATGACATATTTTAACCTTATTTTTGGAATTATTTATTCACCTGATTAATTCAGATTTCATGTATGAGAAAGTCTTAAAAACGTTTGAAGTTGAGCCTGGAATTTTTTGACGTAAATTTGAGTACTTTTTCAAATTACTGTATATTGGATAATATTATTTTTTTTTCAAAAGTACTCAAATCATGCTGGAGAACCCCTTAAGAATCGTAACGAATTTCTAAGAAATTCAATGCATTACAGTATATGGCCTCCAGGTTTAAATAGAGCATTTCCAGAAGTCATAGTTTCGAAATGCTGATAACATAAGAATGCGTAGGCGAGAGAGAAGGTGAGAAAAATGATAAATACCGATTGGGTTTTTTTAATATCAAGATTTCTGTTTGTATTATTTTGAAAATTGACCTCCGGTTGAATAGAGCACCTCTAGAAGCCAAAATTCCTAAATTATTACTTAGGAAATCAAAAAAGGTTTGCGAGTAGGCGTAGGCGTGACTACGTCTCTGGTCGTTGAACAATAAATGATAGTGAACAAATAATTTCAGAGTCAATTTACAAGAGAATTTTGAATGAAAACATATAAAATTGTTAAATGGAACTAGAGAAAACCCTTTGAAGTTAACTTAACAGAGTTCAAATATTAAATAAACGTTTTAATTCGTATGATATTTGCACTGTTGCCCGTCACTGGGGTACATTTTCGCGAATTTTTTTTTCTCATCCCATTAACTCGTAGACATTAGACATGAATCTGTACCCGACTCGATTTCCGGCAACTAGTGACCATTCTATAGAGTCGAGCCATATAAGCAAAGTTTCATTATCAACATAAGACATTTCAATAGCTTAAAATAATATTCAGCCAATTTGCAATAAAATTAAAATAAAAATAAAAAAATTGCGGATGAAAACAAAAGCATTTTAATGAGATGATGAAACAAAAATATCGCTGAAAATTACCCCGTGACGGGAACAGTGCAATAATCTACGAATTTAAACGTTTATTTATATTTGAACTACTGTTAAGTTAACTTCAGAGAGGTTTTCTCTAGTTCCATTTAACAATTATTATATGTTTTCATCAAAATTATCTAGTAAATTGACTCTGAAAATTATTGTTCATTATCATTTATGTTCTGAGAAACCAGAGACGTAGTCACGCCTACGGCCTGCTCGCAAACCTTTTTGATTCTAACTAATCAATTTTTCGGAAGTTTGGCTTCTAGAGGTGCTCTTATTCTAACGGAGGCTAATTTTCACAAATAATACAAACAGAAATCTTGAAATTAAAAAAAAACCCAATCGGTAATTATTCATTTTTCTCACCTTCTCTCTCGCCTACGCATTCTTATGTTTATCAGCATTTTCGAAAGCTATGACTTCTGGAGATGCCTATTTTAAACTGGAGGCCATACTGTAATGCATTAAGAGTCTTAGAAATTCGTTTAACGATTCTTTTAAGGGGTCTCTTCGCATGATTTGAGTACTTTGAAAAAAAATATATGGTACCAATAGACAGTAATTGAAAAAGTGACTCAAATTACGTCAAAAAAATTCCAGGTCAACTTCAAACGTTTTTAAGACTTTTTCTCATTACAGGAAAGTCTGAATAAAATCACGTGACGAAATAATCCAAAATAAAGTTTAAACTATGTCATAAATAAATCCTTATTTCTTGAAAAATAAGATCACGTGACGTGTTTGGAATATTATTATGTCAACTCTTAAATTAGGTTGTAATAGTCCTCAAAACTTTCGGCGTAATTTGAGTACTATTTGGGTACTTGGGCAAAACCTCATTTCTTAATTTGAAGGTCACGTGATTGTTTTCGGACTTGAGTGTAATGTAAAAAAAGTCTTTAAAACTTCTAAGGACCACCTTCACTTTTTCAAAAAGGTTGTTAAGCAATTTTTGAAAAAAAAACAGTACTATTTGGCCAACCTTATTTCTTGAATATACGGTCACGTGATCATTTAGGGCTTGGTGTAATGGAAAAAATCTTAGAATTTTTTTTTGATCAGGATGAAACGTTTTGTTTGGTGATTTTAAAAAAATTATACAGTAAAAATTTTCATAAAAAAACGCACAAACGTCATTTTGTCTTAAAGTTTATCGATAACTTTATAACTGGTCTTGTCATTAATGTTTAAGCGTCGTAAATGCGATTTAATGGTGAATGGTCACTACTTGCCGGAAATCGAGTCTACGAGTTAAATGCCTTTTTGTTCATCGGAATTTTTTATTTTAATTTTATTGCAAATTGGCTGAATATTATTTTAAGCTATTGAGAAAAATGTATTGTTAATAATGAAACTTGCTCATATGGCCGATTTAAAAGTGTGGCAACTAGTTGGCTTAGAATCGAGTCTGGGTACAGATTTATGTCAAAGTCTACGAGTTAAGGATGTGGGGGACGATAATTTGGCTCTTTTTAACATTTTCAAGCAAAGTTTCTGAGAAACCTGGCTTCAGAAATAATTAATTTTTCTTCAAAATACGTAGTACAACTTTTAAGGAAGTTGCCAGTACTATTCAGAGCATCTGATACTCAACCTACGCTCAGAAAATGATTTTTAGTAGGCCGTCTCTAAAAGTACTGCAAAAGCCTACTCCTCATTCATTTCTCACCATTTTTACTTGTTATTTGCACATTAACTTCAAATATAAATGCGCATCTCCGAGCGGTAAAAAATTTTAAAAAATTTGCCTCTAGTGGTCAAAACAGCGTTGAAAGTCTTCCAAATAGGTGTTTTGACCACAGAGGCAAATTTTTAAAATTTTTTCACCGCTCGGAGATGCGCATTATATTTGGAAGTTAAATTGCAAATAACAAGTAAAAATAATGAGAAATTAATGAGGAGTAGGCTTTTCAGTACTTTAGAGACGCCTACTAAAAACCATTTTCTGAGCGTAGGTTGAGGTATCAGATGCTCGGAATAGTACTGGCAACTTTCTTAAGAGTTGTACTACGAGATTTTGGAGAGAAATAATTATTTCCTGAAGCCAGGTTTCTCAGAAACTTTGCTTGAAAAATGTTGTAAAAAGAGCCAAATTATCGTCCCCCACATCCTTAAAAGAATCGTAACGAATTTCTAAGACTTTATTGCATTACAGTATGGCCTCCAGTTTAAATAGAGCATTTCTAAAAGTCATAACTTCCGTAATACTGATTACAGAGAATGCGTAGGCGAAGAAAGGAGAGAAGGAATCACGAGAAAAATTATTCCAAAAAAATTTAAGACTCATTTTACATGGAATGATGATAAAACATTTCAATGTCACTTTTTTTTTTGCAGATGCAATACCCAAATTGGCAACGGTTTATATTTTAAATTCTTCACATTTGATGACTTTTTATAAACTTTTTTAACAAATTGTTTTTATAGACTGTAGAGAATTTTTTGAAAAATATTGATTATCATTGAAAAAATATGTTGATTATGAATCTTCGGTTATAATGCTTAATTCAAACGCAACGCCACGGATGGCGCAAAGACACTACGGTCCAGAGATTGTCGCCACTACGGGAGTTAAAGCGCGCGCTTCAATGCCCAATTTTTGGGCAGTTGAAGCGCGCTTTAACTGCCCAATTTTTGTGGCACTTAAAGGTCACTCAATGGGTCCATCTTGGTTCGAGAGTCTCTGAATAAACTTCTCCAACGTAACAATAATTAATATACAGCAGCGTCGGGCGTATAGGTGAGCGAGTATGGGTGAGAAACCCACGCAAAAACTACGTCAGCCCCCGCAAAAACCCACGCATCTTAAAATAAAATTATTTTTTCCAGACGTCGGGCGTTTTTTTTCAAACTTTTCTAAGCAAAAGATAGGCATTTTTCAAAATTAAAAAAATAGGGATATTTGATATTTTTATGAATTAAAAACTATCGAATAAATTTGCAGTTTAAATTTTTATTATATTTATCTAGTAAAGTTGATTTGTCTTAAAAATCTGCTCACAATTTTTATTTCAAGTAATTTCTTATCAATTTATTCCAAGGCTTTTTTTTCACGATAACTACTTATTTGTTGGTCACTGTAATACTTCAATGAATTTCTGTATAAAATGCTTGATAATAACGGTCCCAGTATCTTTAGGACTTTTTTTGGATATTTCTACAATTTTAATTTCTCTGTGACGGATAAATATGATTTTTTGAGTGATCCGATTGTTTAGAATAATTTGGAATTCATTTTTATTAAAAATGTCTTTATTATATTTTTTTCAATGAAATTAAATCTAATTCAAAAAGGTTGTCATCAAATTTTTCCAGCAAAGTCTATTTTATGTTTTCAAATTTGTAAATCAAATCTCTCCAATATATACTACCCCATTCGATCTGTATGCGTAGGCAACAGATCAAACACTAATAGCGTGCATCATGGGTGCGGCATCTCAATGGTGGGTCTCCACATTTTCCTGCACTCAAAACATTGTTTTTAGCATACAATAAGCTGAAATTGATATATTTAGAATCAACGTGAAACATTTAGTATGAATATAAATGAAATTATCTATTTTGATTAATTTAAATTCAGACCAATCAAAATAGAGCTAAATCAGTACATTTTCAGTAAAAAATGACAAAGTTTTTGTATCAAGGGCAATTTCACATACTGAGCTTGTGTAAATAAGTTTCATCTTTATATTTCACGACTTTTGAAGCTATTTTTCTCATTTATACGGTCACGTGATCGTTTTTCGACTATACCGTAATAAAAGAAAAGTCTTAGAATTTTTTGCAAAATAAGTGCTGTAATTCCCCCAAAAAAAACGCACAAAAAATTTGATCGTTCACTTGGTCGACGATGATCCCATAATGTAAAGGTCGAAAAAAGTTTAAAGTCGTTACGGCTGTGTACAGCCGTACGGGCGGCTGAGAGTTATTATTAAATTCTAGATCTTGTTTGAGCAAAAAACTTTTCACCTATACGCCCGACGCTGCTGTAGTACAGCAGCTGTACTCTTATTTTTTGACGCAGGCATTATCTTCGATAGACATAAACTCAAACCTTAGATAAGCTGAGGGCTATTTTGGATGTTCTTGTGAATTTAAAAACTAAAAATAGCTGATATATTTATTCTTAATGTCAATGATGCCAAAAATGTTTCAAAATCACCATTGTAACCTATTGTCCGGTTTATTTCATTTTTAACCTTCTATCTCATTGAGTTTTTGAGTTATTCCACGTGTATAAAAGCGCTAAACTCCCCTGGGTTTGAGTTTGCGGACTCCGCAATGCGGAGTTTAAACGCAAACCAAAAATGTCTATGGTTCGCGTATACCACTGCCGTTTTGGTTTAAGTCTATTACGGTTATACAATAAGTCTTATTCATTCAGCTTAAATCTTTGGCAAATATAATTTTTTTAAACGAAGTGCCTCCAGATCTCTCTCCAGCTTCGAGAAATTTCTTATTTTCCCGGAAAAAAAATCATTTGACTATTACTAAATAGGATCTCTCGTCTAGCGATTTTTTCTTCCGACCTACCATCTCTGTTCCTAGACAGCATATAATAGCATTTACCACGCAAAACTAACTCACACAAATATGATTAATCCTTTGATAAGAAATTTACTCGATAAGTACAAAAATTATCTTGAATAGATTTCCTGGAATACCAATATATATCGATTACGGCGCCAACAGGACATTTTGAACGCGATTGATTCTGAGCCAAAAAAACTGAGGCAGTGAAGAGCGAATATTTTGATTGAGACTTTTGTTCTTATAATTTGTCCTCTAAAATATTGTCCGTCTTTATTTTTTGAGAATTTAATCTTAAATTTTTTCAGAGCAAAAAAAGTTTGCAGTTGTTAAAAAAAGTTATCTGACGCGCAGCACTCACTTTTATTCCACCATAAGAAACTTATTAATTATAAGACTGTGTAATTTGTTATCTCGAGAAGAATTTTTTCTCTTAGTTTTTTTCATGCATGTTTTACCAACCGCAAATTAAGTGAACCAAGAGCAAAAAAATTCTTAAAAGAGATTTTTTTTCATCTTATTACAAAAGATTTTGATCATGAATAAGCGAAAAACTGGTATTTCGTTCATTACGATTTTTAACCTAGAAGTGGTAAAAATTGGAAAAAATATACACACGATTGTACAAGATAAAAAAGGAGCATGATTTTAGCATTAGTGAATAGTAATTTCACATGAAACATGTTGCATCCTATGTGATCAATTTTTAAGTGTTACCGCTAAAAATTATGTTACCCCTACGCTTTTTATTTTTGCATTGCAACCGCCAGGTTCCCATTTTTTTCCGTAAAATTATTTGCAGGACTTCCATGTCAAATAAATTGAGATATATTTTTGGTTAGGTAGCTTTTTTTAGCCCACGGGTTAACCCAAAGACCATTTTTTTATCGGATGTCCGGTTATACCCGAAATTGACCGGAAAATTCATCCTTCGAAGCCAATTTTTCAGCATCTTGTATAATTTTTTGTGCCGATACTTTGGGAAATTTTTTTGTAATTTGACACCTCTCAAGAGCCAATAACAGTTTGTTCATCTTTTAAGTAGAAACCACGGACCTGAAAATCATATGACACCTCTAAGGGGCAATAACAGTTTTTTTAACAAAATTTTTAAGGGTGTCAAATTACAAAAACAATTTCAGCGAAAAGTTTTGGCTTAAAAAGTTGTACTAATGCCGAAAAATTGGCTTTTGAAGGATGTACTGTGTTCTCAGAACCGATGTTTCAAATTTTACCGGTCAATTTCCGGTATAACCGGACATCCGGAAAAAATCAGAAACATTTTGGTCTGGGAGTTTATCCTGTTGGATGCAGAAATCCACCGAGGCCCGATAGCCTTTCAGGAGGCTATACTTTGAGCGTTGTTTACAGAAAACTTATGAGATCAACCTTCAATTTTTCCTTTATGATCAAGTTGAAGAGTTAAAATTTCGAAAAAAAAAATCATATTCTAGAAATTTTATGTTAAATTCTAAAAAAAAACGTTTGAAAAGCAAAGTTAATTAAATCACTGATGTATAATGATACTACCTCATGGTAGCTCCAGGAAATGTATGTTTATCTTAATAACTGCGCAGTGCTCTGTTCTACTCAATACTTTTGTCTGATTGAGTATATCTGTTGGAAATCAAGAAATATCTTTTAAATAAGTTCAAAATATTCATGAAAAATCACGTTTTTAGGGAAAAATTGTTAGTTTCTCGATTTAATGAAATTATTTTATTTTATATACAATATTAAGGCAAATATGGTATAAGAGTACCACTCTGGCATGATTTTCACAAATTATATATTTTTTCAAAACATATCATTTATCCATACTAATATCGAAATAAGATATTTTGAAATTTCATCCCAAAAAATATTTTAGCTCCAGATATGCCCAGAAAGCTAATTTTTCTTGCAAATTTTACTCAAAACTTTTCCTACAAACTGGCTTATTTGAAATTTTAATTCAAATTTGGATCAAAAATTAATTTTTTCGAAGTAAAACTTACGCGAAATCGCCTTTCAATCAACTCGTCATAAAATTTGAACCTAGTACCGAAAAATTTTTAGGGAAATATTTTAGTTTCTGCGATCAATTTTGGCTGATTTTAAGTGGCTTTAGCCTTTCAAAGGCTATATGCCTCGGAGGATTAAGGGGGTACTGGTCGCTAGAATTGATTTTTCTCGATAAAATATTAGCCAACAAGGGCTTCAGTGATATTATTGAGATTAGCCAGTAAGTAGAACTAGCCCTTTAGCTTGCGTGCAAGATGTGCCAAATTTTTTTTTGTTTGCATACACTCTCCCACACATAAGCGACACAAGAGGACCCAAGCCAAAATGGTAAAACTATCTCCTCCTAGGTTCTTATGTTGAAATTGGCTAAAATTTTGAATAACTTGTAAAAGTGGTAGGCCAAACTTTTTCTAGTCAGATTTTCAAATTTCGCTATATTTTCTCTAGAATGTGGAAAACACCCGTTTTCTGACAATTATCTGTCGGAAAAACTATCTCTCCTAGAGAAAAATTATAAAGTTCATTCAATTGTTTTTTAAGTTAGCTCATACAATACAAACAATATTCTCCGCCACTTTTTGAGATTTCAACCCCAAACTCGAAATAATGATTTTTTAGAGACCCAAGAGAAATTTTGAAAAAAAATGCTTCGATTTTTTGTAGTAGGCTCAAATGGAAGCTACTAAACACTGATCAGAAAGTTGGTCTTACGTCAAGATGATTATTTTGACGGTTTAGTTGTTAAATTAAAACAAACTTAATTTTTTAAGTTCATTTTGAAAAAAATACTTAAAAAAAAAACCGAAAAAAGGCGAAAAATTCGAAAAAAAATATTTTGATGATTTGGTCGTAGTAACACTTTGTTATCGCCCAGGTCATTTTGGAGCATTTATAATGCCCCTAAGACTCATAAAACAGCGACCAGTACCCCCTTAAGGGTATCCCGGTCCTTAATTTGACATATTCTCGATGAAATATCAGCCAAACAGAGTGTCAAGGATATAATCAGATTAGCCAATTTGTAGAACTAGCCTTCAACTTGCAAAAAAAAATATGCCAAACTTTTTTGTTATGACCACATCCTCCTTACACATAAGCGCCGCAAAGGACCTAAGCCAAAACGAAAATCTATCTCCTCCAGGTTTATTTGAAATAAACACAATTTAACATAAGCTGTTATAATACTATCAAAACTTTACTGGCGTTTTTAACGTCGATAATCGAATTTTTCAAGGTCACGTGGAAAAAATTTTCGAGAAAAAATGTGCTTTTCGATTTTTTCAAAAGTAGGCTTCAAAAGAAAGCTATGGAAACACTGAAGAGAAAATTGCTATGTCAGCCGAAATTTTGAATTTTAGGGTCTAATTGAACAAACGTTATTTTTCAACTAATTTTGAATAAAATACTCAGAAAAAATCGAAAAAATTCAAATTTTTTTTTGTTCTTATTTGTGGGTTGTTTTGTGCTTTTAAAACATTAACGATTGATTTGGTTGCATTTTTATGGCATAATAACTGCAGAAAATGTCGGAACCGGGATACCCTTAAGGCTAACTAAAAAGCTACCTACTCTAAAGATGAACGTACAAATCTCAAGCTTTCATTTCGTAAACTAATCTTTACTGTTATCATGTAGTATTGACTAAGTAACACTCTAACTGTAACACAAAACAGAAAAGTTCAAAAATCACATAAGGGAGCTGAATTGAAGAAAAGTTTTTTCATCTAAAGTAGATAAAATTTTTCTTTACCTAAACAGAGATTTTTTTAAATTTCAAATATAAAATTTGCAGTTTTTTAACGTTTCGATTATTTATCAATCATCTTCAGAATGAGAACCGAAAAATAAGTTTGAAAAACGTCGAGTATTTGGAACAAAAATTAATTTGGCAAGCAGGCTCTCAGATGCTTGCCAAATAAAAAGCCTGATTGGTTTTGCTATTTTTCCTAGGAACAATACAGCGACACAGTATTTTACTGGGGATGCTTTAAGTGACCAAAATTTGTTCGCCGTGCATGACCCGAATTCACACCTGTCATTTTTTACTAAGCCATTTTGATGGGAGAAATTTTATTTTGGTCACTTAAAGCGCACTGCTTATAAGTGACAATATTTCCTCAACTCTCAAGTCAATAAATTGGTCACTCAAAGCGCGCGCTTAAGTGACCAATTTTTTGTCACTCGGTAATTTAAACTTTGATTTGATTTGAATCTTTTTGCTAACTCTAGTTATGACGCATCATTGCTTATATTATAGCAGGTCCAATCATATGAGAGATGTTCGTGCAGGTTTAAACGATTTTGATTGGAAGCTCTAAAGGTACCAATCAGCTTTAACTTATAGAAATTTTTGATTTACCCTATTATTCGTATTTTGGTTAAGTGACCACAATTTTGAACTTTATAATGATCCGTCATAACTAGAGTTCGCAAAAAAGTCAATCAAAAAACAACAGTATACCACTACCGAGTGACCAAAAAACTGGGCACTTAAAGCGCACGCTATAAGTGACCAATTTTTTGGTCACTTAAAGGTCACTCATTTTACTACTGTTGTGTCCTGTTTGTTTATTTATTCGTGGTTTATTAATTGTCATAAAAATTCCTTCATAAACTTTTCTATAGTAAGTATTATGCAGTCCTTTTTCTAAAATTTTAAAAAGTTCATGTAAAAATGAACGTAATTGTTCAGCAGGGGCGTTGTCTGGATCAACGAGAAACTTTTCTTGAAATTTTTCTTTAAAGTGTGAACAGTTATTAATGTGCGCATGTACATGAGAAGATTTAGCTGTTCGATGTTGTAATATACGAGTGTATGAAGTAGTTTTTTAGTTTCACCAATATATACGTGCTTTTGCATGAACATTCGAACATCTGAGAGCCTGATTGCCAAATTAATTTTTGTTCCAAATACTCGACGTTTTTCAAACTTATTTTTCTGTTCTCATTCTGAAGATAATTAATAAATAATCGAAACGTTAAAAAACTGCAAATTTTATATTTGAAATAAAAAAAATTTCTCTCAACACCTAAAAACAAAACTAAACAGAGATGTTCTGAATTGTAAAAAAAACCCTTCATTTTACGGATCGCACGTAAAATGTCTGCTTTGTGAAATGTCTACTTTTGAGTCCTTTTTCAGAAAATTTTGGATTAAAAAGCGAACTTGTTGCAGATAATTTAGGAGTAATTAACTCATATTAAAATCAGTACTTATCGGTCAGTGTGATAATACTTTGAAAAAGTATTCATTTGAAATATTTTAGAAAAAAATAGTAGAAATTTTACGTGCGACCCAATTTTACATACTGCGGTTTGAACTAGTATGTCTTTTTGTTTTTTTCCCCAGAATATTTTTTTTTCTCATTCTAGAAAATGGCAAGAAGATTTGTCTTTAAAATTTTGTATACTAATCTTGGAACCATCGCTCTGCAAGCGTTTCTTCGAACCTACGCAGAGAGCATCTAATAGAAATTACCAAGCAAAACGTACCAACACAAGACAATGAATATTTGATTAGTCGTGTACTTAACAAATAACGGTCTCAAAGATTAGTATTGTACATTACTAGTCGTGGAAGTAGTTCCGAGCGGTGAATTTTCATGCGTAGGGTTGAAGTTATTTAATAGCGTCAAACTTAAAAGCGCCATGTTAAGGCTAACCCGCGCTCAAAACTAAAACCATGATTACTATAGTTACTATACACTGTATACAGCAAAGTATACAGCATGTAACGTTTTTGCTTTCTTTTTTTCAATTTGCATAAATCTGATTTCCACCCTTTTGATTGGTTAACGACCAAATTGATCGTTCTCATTGGCGGATAGCAAATTGGAAAAAAGAAAGCAAAAACGTTACATGCTGTAGTATAGTAATATGAAAAATATTTTTTTGTAAAAATACAGCGATTTCGGAGAATCATTTAGAATTTGAAGTATTTTTTGGCGAATAATATAATATATTTCTAGTAGTAAAATAGATTTATTTAAGAATTGTTTTTGTTTCGCCCATAAATAAGTTGAGAAACGCTTCTCGTAAAAATCCGGTCTTCAAATCCTGAATCATTTTCTAAACAATAAAAATAATCTGACAAAGAGCCAAAAATAGTGTTTCTCCATTGGCTAATAAATTATATTATTCTGCCAACTGTCCAATCAGACGCCGGCGGGTTAAATGCCCTTGAACCTACAATAGTCAACAGTCAGCCAACATAGAGATCAGAGAATTAATAAAAAGTTTTATTTTTAGCAGATTCT
Organism: Oikopleura vanhoeffeni; assembly: GCA_004367855.1. Lineage (NCBI taxonomy): Eukaryota > Metazoa > Chordata > Appendicularia > Copelata > Oikopleuridae > Oikopleura > Oikopleura vanhoeffeni. The sequence continues at coordinate 56,647 of SCLH01000864.1, read as the reverse complement.
GGCAGGCAAGAAAATCTCTAGAAATGTTTTCAAATTTTTCGGCAAACCTTACGGGCTGGGTTTCCGATGCGCAAAAAACGGTGCAAAAGGGCGTGACAGAACTCGGAAACGGCGTCCAAGAGTTAATGAAAGAACCAGCAAAACCGGAAAATTTGCCAGTATCTGAAAATTCGGAAAATCCAGCAGAGCCAGTAGAACATATCGAACCAGAAAATCTTCAAAAACCAAAAGACCCAAACGAGGTTTTAAACCAGGTTTCCAAAAAAATAGTGGCCGACGTTTCAAGTGTGTGGGGCTCTGCTATTTCAATGGGTAAATCCGCCTACGCAAAAGTCGAGGCAAACGAGTACGTTAAACAGGCAACCACTGTAATTACGGAGACCGCCTCTAGCGGCTTACAAATAATTGACAATGCGCCTTTTGTAAAAGATTTTAACCAGGAGCAAGAGAAATTTATTGCCGAAAATAAAATAGACGGTGACGTGAAAGTCCCATGGGTTGGGTATAAAAATGAAGAAACCCTGAAGGAGCAGATTTTGACCTTATCGAAAGATAAGCGAAATTTTCTCCGAGCGCCTCCTGCTGGAGCTCAATTTGAATTTGACTATAAAATTTGCCAACCACTTGCATTAGCAATTTTGGAAAAGGATCCAAACTTGGTCGATATGCGATTTCAACTCGTCCCAAAAGTCACTAAAGAGGAGGCTTTTTGGAAAAACTACTTTTATAGAATCTCCCTAATTAAACAAAATGCAGAACCACTTGATGAACCGGTTATTATTATACCGGTTATTTCCGAAACCGACAGTATCACAGAAGATGAATTTGCCTCGGAGGAGGTTGGCGAAGTTGTCCCTGAATGGGAAAAAGAGCTTCATGATGAGTTGCAAGAATATGAGGTCGTTGAGGAGGACGAGGGTAATGGCGAATGGGAAAAGGAATTGGAAGATATGCTTGGCGAAGCACCTCCAAGCGATTTAACCACTCAAGGAACTAAAAAAGATTAGATCTTTTTTGAAACAAATTTTTCATTCTGATTTAGGGATGGTATTAAATTTTAATTTTTGACATATAATTCGCTCTGAGGAAATTTTAAATGTCGAAAATCATCTTCGAGAAAACCTTGCATGTTTATTGTTGTAATAAAATCACGCAACTTGATTTCTCTGAAAAAACAACATGCCTTAAAATGTTTGTCTTCGATTTTTAAAAATAGACTTATTTTGAATAAAAAAATTATAACCTCGATTATGATCCTGCGAAAACAGTTTTTTTGTAAATTCTACGGTTTATCGAATTTTTAACAATTTAAATTTAGAAATGGAGGATAGATTTACAGAAAAATATTTCTAACCTTAGCAAATATATCTAAGAAGGAGATTTATAGGCCCTCCGTTGCAAGTTCTCGGTTGACCCCTATTTCCAACGCCCTTATTGGTCAAAAGCGATCGCGCAACGGAGGGCTTGGGGATCCCCTTCTTTCATATACAGAGTGAGTTTTTTTAAGTATCGCCTGGGAAATGAAAGTGCGACAATCTAATAGGTCTATTAAGGCATTTTATAGCAAAATATCATTGCAGTTTCATTCTCATGGCCTCACTGAAAAAATTTACTACAAAATCAAATAAACCTAACATTTTTGTAAAAAAAAACTTGTTGATTTCGCCAAGAAGGTCATTGTCGATAAAAATAAATTTTTTAAATTTTAATATCTATCCCTATCAATTTTAATCACCATTTCTTCGTTAATAATCGGATTTTTATGCTTAAATTTCCAACTTTCAATGTGCAGAACTTTTCAATTTAACTCTCAGTTGTTCAAACTTTAATCGGGCGTATTGCAACCAGTCATCAAATGATTCTTTATTTCAACAGTAGAATATGAGTCGATATTACATTGTATATCCTTTTCCCAACGAAACTCCATCTCAAAAACGTTTACTATCTCTATAGCGCGTGTTCGAATCCCACTGATGTTGTCTGAGTGATTCTCTTAGTAATTGCTTGAGTGATTACACACCGAAATTTAGCGATCCCATTATCAACATCCTTGCCTATAATCATACTCAAGACAATCACTCAGACAACATCAGTGGGATTCGAACACGCGCTATAGAGATAGTAAACGTTTTTGAGATGGAGTTCCGTTGGGAAAAGGATATCGATTACCATCCCCGAGTTTGATTTTTTTTCATCTTTAAATTTAATCGAAAAATGTTTTTTGGAGTCGTAGATTGTAATCGATACCACTAATCTACTGAAGTCGTTTATTTTTTTAAATTTACGATTTCTAGTGTAAAGAATCTTAGTAAACTGGCAATAACTCGAATTTGTTATTGTGGTTTGGTATTTTCAAGAGAGATTTGCTGCGAATTTTATTGTTACTTTTTCATGCGAAATACCGAAAAATAAATACCAGACCATAAAGAAAAAAAAACTTATTATCAAGTTATATCCAGATTCTCTTTACTAGAATTATGGAAAAAGAGTCATTTGGTGTTTATCATATTTCTATGGTTATAATTCCATATTTGCTATCTTTACCCAACTAAAGGTCGTGATACCAAGTAATGCAATTTTTATGACGTGAGCAATATTTTCATAATTTCATAGGTTTGCACTTTTTATTGACATCAAAATTACCAATTTTATTGATATTTGTTGATTTAATAAATGGTCGTTAAACGCCTACGGGTGGATTTAAGTACTGGTACTGGAAGAAGCTAATTTGTAGAAAAAAACTTTCCTTATAAATACACTCCTAGATAAGTTACATTTACGAGACAATCTCATCCTAGTTTATATTTTGAATTGAGCCGGAATTTTAACATAACATGTAACAGTAGTAGGACAAACTTTTCAGGAGCGTTTTTATATTTTACTGCTTCATTTTTTCTAGAATATACTACATTTAGTACATAGAATCAGTCGTCCGAAAATCTTACTCCTCCAAGGTCATTTACAATTTAGGTCATACGATTTTAGTTTTCCGGTGTTGGCGAAACCTTGATAAAAACCCCAATTTTTATTTTTGCATTTGGATCCGACACCGCTCGCATATTCGGTAACACTCACTGATTTTTGAATTTCAAATCATTTTGCGGATTTTTAAGGGATTTTCTAGAATTCATCATTTGGGAACCTTCATCGATCACTACCATGGAAATGTGCCCTAAGACAGATTAAATGATCAGAAATGATATAAAAGTAACATATTGCCTTCATAAATTAAAAAAGAGCTGAAATCATAGCAGGATAATGAAAAACTGAGGGATTTTGATTTGTACTTCTTTTGGTCATTTCACGAAAATCTAGTTTTCGGCTTTTTTATGCAAGTTTAAAAATAATTTTGTGGCATACTTGGCTTAAAATACTCTCTAGGGTACCATGCTTATGATTAAATCATGATTAAGAGTCCTTCTCACGAAATCGAATTTATAATCCTTTATTGGAATTCGAGGAATTTTTTGGAAAATCCCTTAAAAATCCGCAAAATAATTTGAAATTGAAAAATCAG
>SCLH01000864.1:38030-53113 GCA_004367855.1 Oikopleura vanhoeffeni | reverse complement strand
TTGGGTTTTTATCACGGTTTCGCCAACACCAAAGAACTAAAATCGTATGAACTAAATTGGGAATGACCCAAGGTTAAATTTGCCGAAAAAGCTAGTTCAAAATAAGAGCAAACGTCGAAGGTTCGTTTACGGAAATTCGACCATACCGAAATATGACTTTAAGGTCATTTGAATAAAAAAATCAAGAAAATGTGCTTCGATTTTTTTGAAAAAAAAGCCGCAAACAAAAAACAAGAAACACGCTTCTTAAAATTTTTCATTTTTTTTTATTCATTTATGGTTTATCCCAATTTAATTTTGTAGCCAACTTGAAGTAATTTCGTGTATTTTTAATGAGCATAACTCCCAATAATACCAATGCCGGTACCTTCTTACCAGAGCAAACCAATGTGATTAAAAAGTGTTTTACTTGGTATACTTTTTGCCGAAAAATCTTTTCTTCTTAAAAATTTCTCGTCAAATTAAGAAATTTGAAAAACAATTTCGTGAATAAAAATTAGTACTACTTATTTATAATAAATTTATAGAAAAATGGCGATAAATTTTCCAGATAAACGATTTTTCGAGCTTGTTAGTGACCGCAGTTGATTTTGTGAGGTGTTTCTTGACTTGATCACGTGAGCGCCAAAATAAGCGCCACCAATTTTCGTGGGTGCTTATGATCCGACTTGAGGGTATTCTCGGGTTTGCGGTATTTTGAGATGGTTTCGCATATCTACCCCATAAACAGCCGGTATTCACCGCATTTATTTTCATTGATCAATTCCTCTACCCGAGATAAAAATTCGCACACCCTCTTATTCGGTAGTTTTATTAGGGTCGCGGAAAAACAAGTCCTCATCCCTCTGTACCCATATATATAAATACACGCGAAATTCGAAAAAAAATCTTGAAATTTATTTTTTTAGAGATAATGGACCAGTGGAGTTAACAAAACGTGAAAACATCAGTAGAGAAATTTATCAGTTTTAAACTCGTCAGGAAAAAAGCCGATACGAAGAAATTTTTATTTGCGCGTACTTTCTCAAATATAGAATATGTCGCTAAGAACTACCGGGCAGCTCACCCAACGAAAGGTAATTACAAATTTCACTGGGTGAAAAAAGTCCAAGGTTCAAAATTTTAGTATTTTTTCCTACAATGACTAGTTTTTAGAGCTTCATTTTGTTTTTTATTACATTTTTTGGACTAAAATTCTTTTTCAGTTTGAGATGAAATAATATTAACCCTTGTGAGCACAGAGCTGATTGAAGGCTTCTAGCAGAACTAAAATATACTACATAACATTTTTCTAATCGAATAAATTATAAAAAAAAATTTGCCGCGATTCGTAAAAAAATTATTATTAATTGGTGCAGATTTTATTGTCAGAAATTAATAAAATGCAAACGTAATTATAAATATTATATTTATAAATAAACTCAGGTTAACCCTGAGGCCTTGTTCTTATTTTTGTTCATACAAGTCTCGCTGTTTAACTCTGAATCATGAAAATCTGGCCAAATCAACCTACAACTTTTTTCGAAACTTATTGGCTCAAGTTAAAATCTTCACTGTTTTTCGGGTGGCTTAATTATCTTAGATTATGAGAATCCTTGTCTGAGAACTTGATAAGTATTGCAAGACTTACTGTGGGTTCTGGCGAAGCGCACAAAATGGGCAAAAACTATGCATTTTTTCTGAAAAACCTTAACAGTGTAGTCTAAGCGGACAAAACGAAAATTTTGGCCATGATTCAATGACAATAAAGATGTAGTGGACAAAACAGGATTTACAATACTATACCCACACTAGTCGAAACCCACAATAGTTCTCATTATGCATTTTGATCTGTAAAAATACCGGTTTAAAATTTAAACCTGTATTTTGCATTGCTGTCGATCAACGCGAATGGTACTCGGTATGTGCATTTGTAAGCTTGGCAAATGCTGCGTAGAATCAACGTGACATTTTTAAGCGCAAAATTGTTTTTTTTATTTATTTTTCAAAAACATTTTTTTTGCCTACACTTTTTCGTCAAAATGACTCAAAAATTTTTTTGAAGATTTTAGTTTCACAATTTATTTTTTCCGAATATATCTTTGTTAGAAGCGGCTGTTTTTGGATAAAGATTGAAAAAAATGATCTTTATTATGCACAAAATTCCTGAGTACCTGAATGGGTTTTGAAAACTCCTTTTTCTGACCACTGGCGGGCCGAAAAATTTTTGTGCTCGAAACGCTCTTCTCATCGGCAAAAACCGAAACGTAAAAAATAATACATCAACGGTTTTGTTTAGTCTATAAGGTTCCCGCTGCGCACCCTACCTACATGGTATACTTTACCCAATAATTGTAGAATGTGAAAATTTTGGCCATCCGAATTGTTTCCCCTGAATTGCAAGGTTATTATTGTGCAGTAGGTTATTAGGCATTCTTATTCAATGTGCTTCAAACCCGGATAAAATGTGTAGTGTAAAAAGCTTTTTGTTTTCTAAAATAAGTGAATTTGAACATAATAATAAATGAAAATAATTTCATATTAGAGCTTGAAAAGTAGTAATTTTTAAGTTAGGGATTGTTAGCTTCGATGGCTTGATATCATCGAATACCTCATATTTCCGGTACTAATAGGCTGAGAACAAGATTCATTTTAGGAACATGAAGAGAAATGTGAGCTTTAAATCTAGGCACCTTTATCATTGTATGTAAACAATTTTATATTCGAAAATAGTATTTTTAAAACGTTTCTAATTCATTATTCATCTTCAGGTAAGGTAGATTTTTTAAAGAAACCCCCCCTGTCAGCATAATAACTCGAAGGCCATAAGAGATATCATCAAACGGTTTTTGTATAATCTACTAAACTGAATGTGTAATATGTAAAACTTTTAGTTTTTTCCATGTCAACCAGTTCATCGGTAACAGAGCTTTGAAATTATCGGTTTTTCTGATGCAAAACATTGGAATTTTGGAAAAATATTTTTTTTTCGGAAATATGCCGTACGAAAATTTTGTTAGTTTCTCACTTTTGTTGATTCGTTGCCACCTAGAGACCGATTATTACAAGAAAAAATACTATTGAGATTCGAACTCCTGAACTTTCGGTTTAAAAATCAATTACCGGTGAACCGGTTGACTTGTAAAAAAAAAGTTTTCCATATCACAAATTTACTTGGCTACACGATACAGAAGGCCGTTTTCCATATCTTGTATGGCTTTCTAGTTATTATGCTGACAATTTTATTATCCTTAAAAAAAGCTTCCTGATGAGTGATAAACAGAAATAATTTTCGATCAAAAAGTTAACACAAAAAACAGCTAATATGGCAAAACAGCTCTCAGAAATTTTGCCAAACTTTTCGATCGAAACATTATTTCTGTTTTTGACTCATTAACTGAAGAGCAATACTAAATTATAAACGTTTAAACTAGCGTGCACCGTCGATTTTGAAGTTTTACCACGTCAATTATCTTCAAATGTTTGAAAAAAATCAACGTTTTGAATTAAACATTTCGAAATATTTTGGAAAAAACTTTCAAAAATTTTTTTTTGACAAAATATTCTCCAAAAATAACCTTGGTGACCAAATTTCATTCAATTCTGAGGTCGACGGTGCTGACGCTAGTTTAAACAATTATATTTTTTGATAGCAAATATTATATATATAATTAGTGCTCTAAAAACCAAATAAAAAATATTTATTGGTCTTATACCACTTTTTCGGACATTTTTCTTCAAAATAACTCCAATGGTTAATCAAAACGCCTCTTAAGGGAGTGGGTGTCGCAAATTTGAGCCACTCTTCAAGGTCATTTCCCGCCAAACTAGCAAAGGTGATATTCCAAAAACATTTGTAACTAACAGAACCAACCTTCGCGGTAATTTTAAACTTAACAGTAATCTGATACAATACCACCTACGCCGACACCTACGCTTTTAAAAAGCCTCCTAAAAAGACACGCAGTTAGTGCCTACTCCTTCAATTTTCATCTTTCTATTATTTTTTTGTGTCAGGCTCCGGAGAAGCCTTACGAATAATGCAAAAGCGCTTTTGTTTTAAAATTTTGCCTTCACCGGCCAAAAAAACGAAAACAAAAATTATTGATTTATTTATGATTAAATTGAAAGTGCGCTAATTTGTTTTCTTTTGACGCTACCGAGTTAAAAATAGCACCAAAATCCTTAAAAGTGTTTGTATTTACGGAAAAAATTATTTTGAAGCATTTTTTCTGGTTTCTAAATTTTGTCAAAAATTTAGGCTCAAAATGAAAAGTTGACGTGGCCTTCAAGAGACGCCAAATAAAAATTTCAAAAAAAACTCTCTTATGGATTGTCATACAAGGCTTGTCTTTCAGATGCAGTATGAGCCGAAACTGTATCTTCCAAACTGGTAGAGGAGATAGCTTTTGCCTGAGCCTCCCAAACTGACCATTTCGAACAATTTGGCTAAAAATGAAAATTTGACATGGCCCCCAAGAGACGCCGAAGCAAAATTTCAAAAAAAAACGCTCTAATGCATTGTTAAACAAGTCCTGTGCTTTCTGATGCAGTATGAGTCGAAACTGTATCTCTCAAACTGGTGGAGGAGATAGCTTTTGCCTGAGCCTCCCAAACTGACCATTTCAAAATTTATTTTTGGTTTTTTCGCGTTTTTGTCCGCTGAAAGCAAAATTTAAAACAAAAGCGCTTTTGCATTATTCGTAAGGCTTCTCCGGAGCCTGACACAAAAAAAATAATAAAAATGATGAAAATTGAAGGAGTAGGCACTAACTGCGTGTCTTTTTAGGAGGCTTTTTAAAGCGTAGGTGTCGGCGTATGTGGGATTGTATCAGATTAATGTTAAGTTTAAAATTACCGCGAAGGTTGGTTCTGTTAGTTACAAATGTTTTTGGAATATCACCTTTGCTAGTTTGGCGAGAAAGGACCTTGGAAGAGGCTCAAATTTTGGCGACACCCACTCCCTTAACACAGATTCCTAGAAACCAAATAATTCTGAATGGACAGACAAGCCAGTTTTGCTTGTTCATTTGAAGTCACTTTTTTTGATCTAGAAATGATTGAGAAAGTTTTTTTTGCATTCACCTGGCTACTTAAAAAGCTCAATGGAGGAATTTTATTCATTCGATTCGACATCTGGTTCACCGGATATAAACCGGAATTTAATTTTTTGGTAGGTTCGAATCTCGGTGGGCCCAAAATTTTTTTTTCTTGAAATCTCCCGGAAACTTAAATTTTTTATGTTTGTTCATCCTGATATTACGCCTGTCTATAAATCTACTGCTTGTACTATACTTTTGATGAATTTCTGGAAGAAAAAAACGATTTTTTCCTCAAATTTTATAGTGAAAATGCCTATATCATAGATATACGGTCACCAGTAAACCGGTAGACCAAAAAATAAGAAAAAAATTCTGTATTAAAAGTTTTTAGTTGGGAGTTGAATGCAAAAAAGTTTATCGATATCGCCTATGGTTTTTCCCGTGAACTTCATGAGTAGGGTGGTTGCTTTAAAAAAATACGTAAGGTAGCTTTTTTTAGGGGAATTTCTTTTTGTCTGATTACATAAGTCTATTACCAGTGTACCGGTTGACAAATAAAAGACAAAAACATTCGCATGTCACAAATTAACCTGGCTACATGATAAAAATTTTTTTTGTCGATATCTCTAATGACCTTCCAGTAATTATGCTGGCAAAGATGTTTTCCCCTAAAAAAAGCTACCTAATCGATAGTAGTTATAATTTGACGAGGAAATATTTTTCGGCGCTGTTTATTTCATTTTTAGGTTATTTCAAAATTTAAAGTTAACCTTTTGACATCGTGAACCAAACTAAATTTCTGAAATCTTTTTGTCGAAGTAAACCGGTTTATCGACATTAGAAATTACCAGTTTTCTGATGCAAAATACATTTTTTTTGTTTACATGAATAAATAAATTGAAAATTGTGGTCTTTGCACGATTACAGAGATTCTAACCCATAAAAATTCGATTTAGTTTTCCATATCACAAATTTAGTTGGCTCCATGATGGAAAAAACGATCGTTGATATCGTTCACGGTCTTAGAAAATACGAATAATAAACCGTGCTAAAACATAAACTTGAAATATAAGGCGATAAAATTCTCAAGTTCCATTTCTAAATATTCGAATTTAGACGTCCGAAATCCAAAAGCGAAATGAAGCTCAAAAACAAGCTAACCGATCTGTACAAGATGTTGAAGAGGAGGAAGAAGAAGCTCTCCAGGACTCTAAAGAACAAAGATTAACCCTTATGGAAGAGGTAAATATTTCATAAATTGATATCAATTTTACAATCTGACAAAAAAATAAGTGTTTAATTTTGTAAAAAAAAATATTTTGCTGTCAATTTTAAGATTTCGTAAAAATATTTACAATTTAAATCAAATATTCTCAAGCATAAATCATGGCGTCAAATTAATGAATGTGTTAAAAAATATTTTGGTGTCAAATTTCAAATTCCCAAGCAGATTAATTTAGTATCAAATTTCATCTTTAGGTCCTGCTCCTCGGATTGAAAGATCGTGAAGGATACACATCATTCTGGAATGACTGTATTTCCGCTGGTCTTCGAGGTTGTATGTTAACAGAATTGGCCCTAAGAGGGAGAATCACGTTAGAAAAACAAGTAATGAGACGTCGAAGTTTACTGGTAAGTTAGAATTTTTTTGAGGTTATGTTCATGATTTTGTATAACAACAACATATCTACCTTTCTGTTGGTATTCTATCGCGTTCATTTTTCTTTTCGCATTCGATTATCTACAAGTGCGTAACATTTTCGAAGGATTTATATTTGTATGCAAATTATTAGTTTTGTCATGGCCGATTTAGTTGAGTAAATCTGAAGATAAAATACATTAGGTGAGGGCAATGGGCAACACACGAGCTTTTGGCCAGAAGTTTTGCCCATTGCCATCATTTTAGCCCAATTTCAGCCTATTCTAGCATCAATTTGACTCAAAAGTGTTGCCCATTGCCCCTACTGTATTCAATATTCGAATTTATTGTCCCAAAAAACTTCCGTAAAAGGTCGTCTTTCCCACCCTTATTTTCGTTTTTACAACCATTCAGGACCTTTTAGCTCGTAACTGTAATCGCACGAAAAAAATCGTACTAAATTAAGTTGTAGCCGTCAAAATTGGAAATATCCAAATTTATTGATTGAAAATAACGACTTAATCTTTATAATTTTAAGGGATGCTCGTCGCTTAATGAGACCATGAAAAAAATTCCACAATTTCATTTTAATGAAAATATGAACAATTCCAATCATTTGGGTACTTGTTTTATTTTTATACATGGTCAGGAAGGACTTTTTGATAGATACAAAAATATTTCGTATGAAATAAGTTGAAATTTCTTAAGATTATTAATTAAAATTTTTGGAAATTTAAACACGATTTATGGGAAAACGAGAAAGAAATTTGGACAAAACTCTCCTTACTGATCTGCACGAACTCTTTAGCTGCACATTCATGTAGGTTTCGAATGTGTAACTTTTAAATCCAGGGAGGAGATACATTTTGAATGAGACTCCTAAAATAGGGTCAACATCCTGTTTTTTGGTGATTCTGAAGCCAATTCTAAGAATTTTTTTAAAACGATCCTAGATGACCTGCCCACGTTCTGTCAGATTAATTTAAGTCATAAATCATTGTTGTACCCTAAGAACTCCGGGAGGAGATACATTTGTCAGTCAACTATTTCCAAGATTTATAACGAAATACTTTTTGATTTTATGACTGTTTTCAATAAAAATAATATCTAGATGCGAAAAGTTGAAATCAAATCTGATGCACCAACTGGAGATGTTTTACTTGATGAAGCCCTTAGCCATATAAAGAAAAATACACCAAATGAAAACGTTCAAAATTGGATAGAATTATTATCCGGTGAAACCTGGAACCCCCTTAAACTTACATTTCAATTGCGAAACGTGAGGGAACGTCTTGGTAAGTCAGAAAATTTGGTTTTGGCAGTAATAAAAACAAAACTCAGGCTGTATTTTTTTTCTATTATAACTGCGAAAAGTAAAGACTGTCATATTTGTCTAAACGGAAGTTTTTTTATAACCCAGAAATTTCGTACGTCTTTAGATAGACTTTAAGTTTATTTTTGTATTGTAATTTGCGTTTTTGGCGCTTTCGGACAGGTCTCGACAAGCTTTCGATTCGCTTAACAAAATCCTTGCGCTTGCATATAAAGCTCAATTTATTGACATGACCTGAATCTGAGTAAAATATACAGTGGCCACAGAGTAAAAAAGCTGATACTAAAACAAATTGCCTCATCCTACAATGCCCTAACCGTTTTTTATAATTTCCCGAGCTATAGCTCAAATTGAAACCCATGCGTATCAGTGATACGGTATCACTATCCAATTAGTAGAAAAAACGCTATGATTGTTTTTAATTCGTTCGCTTTGTTAACAAAAACTAAAAAAGAGTAAACTAAAAACATTGTACTTTTATAGTATAAACAATGTATGGATAATTTGAATCATCTAATTCCGATATTTTTTGAACCTAAAAATTAGGATAGTTTCTGTTTGTTCCTGCCAAAAATCAGTCTGTTTCGCTCTGTCTAGCCAATTGAAACTTGAAATTACTTAACACAATACTGTGTAATATTTTTTTTAATGTATAATTTTAAAAAGTCAAGCCAACGAATTTTTTGTCATCACCAGCTAGCCATGGCCTGCTTTTAGATCGAAAAGATCCGAGTTTTTATTATAAACTCCTGTCATAATTTTAATCATCTTCAAATTTTAACAGTAGCGGTTTTTTATGCTGAAAAATTTGCTTATTCAGCTCTATCATAATGATAAAATGACTCTAGTGGACTTTATCTCAGCGTTCTGATAGTAAAAAAACGGCCGCTTTGACAAATACGACAGTAATTTATTCTTGACTATCTCAAATTTTTTGCCACTATATATTAAAAAATTTTAGCCAAAAATTTGGTGGAGAAAGGTGTACTTACTACTGAAAAACAAAACTTTTTACTTTTTGACATGACAACGCACCCATTGACAAATTCTACTACGAAATCTAAACTTATCAAAAAGGTTCAAGATTCTGTTCTATCTAAATGGGCAAATGACGTCCAACGAATTGAAAAGGTATTTTTTGGTATAATGCGACAGTAGATAAACATAGGGGTTTGATACCAACGCTACTGTTAAGGGGGTTATATCGACTGGCTATATCTGGCAATCTAAAAGTTACAGAGTTTATTTTTCACTTTTTAAACTAACGAAGGCTTAACAAGTTAACTTAAGGGGGTAGCGGTCGTAAAATTGTACCTTTGTAGGAACTTTATAGGAATAAAAAACAGTTTCGGAACTTTTCAGAATAGCTATTTGGTAGATCTATCCTTAATCTACCAAAATAATATATCATAATACTTTCGGGAAAATCGTGGTCGCCACCATGCGGCAAGTTCTAGAACGCCTGATCAAATTTCAAAACGGATTTCCTCCTAGAGATCGTATACGATTTATCTCAAACTCGATACTGAGCAATAAACTAAAACAAACAAACAAAAGATACGATGACCTTGAGGTCAAAATATAATTTTGAAACCGTGATCCTGGGAGTTAAAAAATGAAATTATCAAGAAGCTATTTTTTTCAGAATTATCCGAAGAAATTATAATAGACTAGAAATTTTTTTTCGTTTAAACGTTTAGATAAATCTATATTCTCTAATTTATACAAATTATTAAAAGATCAAACTTTTCTGATAATAAATGTAACAAAAATACAACTTTTATGAATTTCGTATGATTCCAGTTAACCTTATTTCCCGGTTGGTTCAACATGCGATCGTAAAAAGTATCTTTAATTTTTATTCTTGAGATTACGAACTAACAATCTGGATTTTTTCATACTTTTGGTAGGTTTGAGAAAAAGTTATAAATCATCATGGATATGACCTTCTCAAAAAGTCTTTCCAGTCGATATAACCCCCTTGAATTATTTACTAATAATGACATTTGTTAATAGAAAATTTAGCGTGTCCTTGCACTTATTTATTTGGCTCATGCATCCGATGTTCTTGAAAATGCTTTTGCGCCTCTGAGTGATGAAGATTATGATGTGGCGATGAAACGCGTCAGATATTTATTAGGAAAAGTTAGCAAATAGTTTTTGTAAAGTATTTTCGCTTGAGATAAAATAGCTTATAAAATTCCGGCGTAACTTATATTTTGAAATTGAATATAATTTTGAGAGTCATTTTTTTCTACTGTGGTTTCTGTCTTTAATGACAATTTGGGGAAAATATGGGCGAAACCTACGCTTTTTTATTTTGGTCCGTCCATGTATATCGACAATTTGGGAGAAAAACCAAATTGTATATTTTCAAAATTTTCTATAAAACACCTCTTTTTCGGAAAATTATGAGTGAAGAGCAAAAAAGAACGGTCTTCATATTTTTTGGGGAATATTATGGTATTTAAAAAAATGTGGCAAAATAGCTTAGGACAGATTGATTTATCCTTAAGGACAATTTGGGAAAATTTCACCTGTCCTTATAGACAGAAATCACAGTATTAAAAATACCCTGAATACAAAATTATAAATCGTAAAAATTAACACTCGTTATAGTTGAAGTATGTGACATACTGTATGTCTAAAAATTTTATAATTATGAATTTTTTGAAAACTGACTATGAAATATGACTCATTTTTAAAATATGAATTATTTCTTTAAATAAGAATCATTTTTGATATGTGAGCTATATAATATGGCTAATTTTACAAAACATTTCAATTCAAATCTCATTTATTAAATTGCATTTGGATTTTTTTTAAAGAAATATACTGATTCTTCGAGAAGTAAAATGTCACTCAGAACATTTTGAAGATCGTTTCACGCAAATTCCAAAATTAACACTGTTAATAAAAAAATATTCTTATAAATGTATTATATCCATTATTATCCCCTCACTTTAAAAACTTATTTGCCTGTTAAAAGAATAGGAAAAGTTTTTAAAGTTGACCCGTGGATAATAATGGATATATATCCCCGAAATGTAAATCCGAATCCTCATCATGAGTGGTGCGAGTTTACGTATGCTGAGTAGGACTATATCAACAAATTTTCCCTTTTTTCGAATTATTTATTGTTTATCAGAAGCGATTTAAAAAAAATAATATATTTAATTTCGAAAAATGACACTTAACCCTTGTGAGCACAGAGCACAATTGTGGCCAAGCATACCTTAAATAATCCAAAAAAGGCAAAAAAACGGGATCGTAGAATCTTTTTTCTAAACATTATAGAATTTCGATCGTTCGAAAAAAAATAATTGAATTTTTTTTCGAATGTTCGGTTCCAGTATTACGGGGTTTGATTTATTAGGATTTTTCGCCTATGTTCACTTCCGGAAAAATTATTTCGGAACAGCATAAGATACAAAATGAGAGATTAGCCAGTTTTTAGAAAATGTTTTGTGCATGCATAACAGTTAAAATAAAAAATTTATTGGTATCTATGAGCAGTTATTTTTTTTGGAAAATGAAATT
Organism: Oikopleura vanhoeffeni; assembly: GCA_004367855.1. NCBI lineage: Eukaryota > Metazoa > Chordata > Appendicularia > Copelata > Oikopleuridae > Oikopleura > Oikopleura vanhoeffeni. Next base: position 41,580 of record SCLH01000864.1, on the reverse strand, counting down.
TCTAAAATTTTCAACTTTCAAGATATCCCATAAAAAATTATATAATTATAAAAAGTAATTTAAGCAATCAAATTTTTTATCAAAAAATCATGATTTTTCCATCAAAATTTTTGACTATTTAGAAATTACTTTTGATTTATGGCATATAAAACAAAGCGGACAAAACTTGACGTAGGCCAGATACTTGTGCATCGTTCGACAAAAATGCAACTGTGAAGACAACTGACCGTGTATTACGGATATGGACCATATCATATGTATACCTTGCTTTTCTCACTATATTTCTCGAACAAAAAATTTCAATTCTAGAATATAAAATGTCGGATGCAAAAATATTACTTCAACTTCTTATGCAGAAAAATTTGAAATTCCAACTGCCTCAAGCTTCTGTAAACAACGTTCAAAGTAGAGCCACAATTGTGGCTCTGGTGCCTTGGCGGAACTTTTTTTTATATACTCACAAGGGTTAAGAAATTGTAATCTTACCTCTAGGATCATTTTTACAAAAATTCAAATCTCATTTTGTTAACTTGTCTATCAGACTTAGACCCAGAGGAAGAAGCTATGAAACCAGGGGCAAACGAAGTTCTTTGGGCAGTGGTGGCTGCCTACACGAAATAAAAAAACAATTTTGATATCATCATATTAGCGTCTAGGTTTAAAATAGCTACCCTCAACAACAAACCTATACAAAAATCTATACAAACCAGATATGGGCTCTGACCATATAATATTATAAAATGGTACTACCTGCGTATTAGATGCGTTCAACTTCTTTTAGGCCGATACTACTGTAACATTATTCGTGCAATTTAATTCTTAAATCTGCTAGGTTACCATCGGGAAAATTTCGAATTTACCGGTTCTTTATTTTACCAGTGGTATTTCGTTCGTTTTGGAGACGGTTTGAAAATGATTTTCTTCTGAAAGTTTTTCTTACATGGGACGTCGTATAAATGCAAGGTTATTTCAAGGCCTTCGACCCTCCCATTTAATTACACTGATACTAATTTGTCTTTATAGCCAAAATTTTGTCAAAATAAATCGAACCTTCGTAAATAACAATGACATTAAAAAACGCAATTATATGAGTTATTTTTCCTTAGTTTTTGTTAATAAAATGGTAAAAAAGTGTCAATGATATTTTTGATACTTTTCAAGACAAATGATATTTTTGAATTTTTTATCTGTGTAGGCCCTTTAGAAGAAATTATTGTAAACTTCTTCTCTATATGTTACGTTTTTAGATTAATCATACTGTTCCTTTTATTAGATAGTTTTATGTCTGAAAATCAAAAAATTTCAAACTTTACTTTTTCTGTAAATTTAAGCAATTTTATAAAATCGGCAAGACAAAAAATTATTTATTTAAAAAAATCCCGCCCCTTCGAAAAATTAGGGTCCCAGTCACCATTTTGAAGGCCTTGCAGAACTCAGTCTAACCAACGATGATATTTTCTTCACATATTTCATATTATAAACAATACAGTAATTACTTATTTATCAAGTGGTGTCACACTTAAAATTTGTAAAAAAATAATAAATTAAAAAACTTAGTTTGTACAATGTGTTCTTGAACTGCAAAAAGTCTTTTCATCTGTGGAGTATAAAAAAGTATCTGTCATGAAATGTATGTGACTGTAGAAAAGACATCCCATATGAAGTTGGCCAGAAAAACATCAAAAGATTAATAATTTCAATTTTCACTGAAAAATACGGAATTTTTGCATAAATTGGAAGTACGAAGTCAATAAAATTTCAAAAATTGATAAAAGATGTACAGCACAGTCGACGGAGCCATACCGAAACTCAGAAGTGAAAGAAAGCTATTTTTTGCAAACTGTGCTTCAAAAAAAAATCTTAAATTTGACAATTTAGAAATTTTACTTTTAAACAAATAATCGTTGTCAACGGAATCTTTCCAATTTTTTTTTATTTGCATAAAAAAATATTGTTATTGTATATTTAGCATTTAAATATAAAAAACAATAGTCAGCCAAAGTAACACATTTTCTATGAATTATTATTTTTTAATTTTCTCGATTGCTGCGCATAAAATGAAATCTTTGGACATTTTTTAAATCGTGAAAATTTTACATCTTGAGTAAAACCTTTAATTTTAGGATCTAGAAGTTCTTTGAGCTATTATGTTCCTTAACTCCTACAATCCGGAACACCTTCTGGACTCACAGTCTTTTCACGGTCACGCGTGACCGTTGTTAAATCAAGCGGTATAACCTCGTTCATACAAACATAGTATTTTACTTACATAGGTAATCTGATAATTTCCGCTAACATCGACCGAAACAAATTGAAAATAGCGTAATTAAATGCATCAAATGTTGATAAGAAAATATAAAAATCTCTATCTTTTACACAATCCACCATAAGAGAAATGATACGCATTGAGGCCTAAATATGTCATTTAAATTCTGCAGCTATAACGCGCACCAATTTGGGTCTGAAACTGCAAAATGCATGTTTTGATAAAATTTGAAAAAATCACTCCTTAAAAATTAAAAGAACTATTTTTTAGTGACAAGGTCTGTCAAGTTCAAGTCATCGTAGAAACTTAGTAAGTTACCCCAAAAGATCGGACGAGGTCCGATTTTTCTAATAAAACAACTAGCAACATAGGGAATTATGTACGGAACGGTCTACTAGAAGAGCAAATAAATAGTCCAACTTCCTGAGATTTCACAAGAAGAATTGTTCGCTCCGCGACCTTTCAGTAATAATTGACCCATTGTCAATATTTCACCAGAAAGTTGACTCTTCCGATTTTTGAGCAGTACTTATGACTCTCGTGAACTTATGAGTTAACGGAATTTGTATACGGATACAATATACGTGTTTATTTGAAAAAGTACCCATCAACAGCCAAAAAAAATCCAGGGTCACTTCAAACGTTTCAAGACGTTCTCATACGGTACAGTCCGAATGAAACCACGTGACGAAATAATTCAAAAATAAGGTCTGAAATATGTCATATATTTAACCTTATTTCTTGAAAATAGGATCACGTGACCTATTTGGAAGAAACCATTATGTTCAAACTTTAATTAGGTGTTTATTACCCAACACAAAATTTTTCGGCTAAATCTGACTACTATTTATGACTTGACCCAAAACTCGCTATTTTGATATTAAAGGTCATCCTGATGTTCTTGGTGTAGGATGAATAAAAATCTTAAAAATCTTCTAAATAAACCACTTCAATTTTTTCAAAAATGATTCAATGTCAAAAAAAAAAACATAATTATTTGGCCAACCTTATTCCTTGAATATACGGTGTCCAGTGTATCATTGCAGGACTATGTGAAGGGGGAAAAAAGTCTTTGAATCTTTTTTGAGTTTTCCTGCCAAAGCTTTTTGATGGTTAATTTTTTTTGCAAAAAATAAGTACTCTGAATACAGTAAATAATTTCTAGAAAAAAAAGAAATTCAAACTCAATTTATTTAATAGTGAGTCGATTACTTTGGTAGATCTTCTAATGAAATGATTAAAAGTCCTAAATTCGATTACGGTCACGCGTACTGTAAAAGACTG
>SCLH01000864.1:3896-38009 GCA_004367855.1 Oikopleura vanhoeffeni | reverse complement strand
ACAGAATGTGAAAAAGCTAATTTAAATGCATCAAAATGTTGATAAGAATCATTAAAAATCTCTATTTTTACACAATCAGCACCCTTAAGAGCAAATTGATACGCATTGAGGCTAAATTTGTCATTTACAATTCTGCAGCTATACACGCGCACCATTTGGGCTGAAACTGCAAAACAATGCAAGTTTTGATTAAAATTTTTTGAAAAAATCACTCCTTAAAAATTAAAAGAACTATTTTGTTAGTGACAAGGCTGGTCAAGGTTGCAAGTCATCGTAAGAAACTTGTAACTTACCCTCAAAAGAATCGCGAGAGGTCGATTTTTCTAGATAAAACAGACTAGCAACGATAGGGTGAATTATGTACGGAACGGTTACTAAGAGCCAAATAAATAGATCCAATTTCGAGATTCACAAGAAGAATTTTCGCCTCCGTGCGACTTTCAAGTAATAATTGTACCCATTTGTCAATATTTCACCAGAAAGTTACTCTTCCGAGTTCTTTTGAGCCAGTACTTATGATCTCTGTGACATTATGAGTTAACAGGTAATTTGTATACGGAAACAATATACGGTTATCTTGAAAAAGTACTCCAATCAACAGCCAAAAAAAATTCCAGGGTCACTTCAAACGTTTCAAGACGTTTTTCTCATTACGGTACAGCTCCGAATGAAACCACGTGACGAAATAATTCAAAAATAAGGTCTGAAATATGTCATATATTTAACCTTATTGTCTTGAAAAATAGATCACGTGACCTATTTGGAAGAAACCATTATGTTTCAAACTATTAATTAGGTGTTTATTACCCACAAAATTTTCGGTAAATCTGACTACTATTTATGTACTTGACCCCAAACCTATTTCTTGATTTAAAGGTCACGTGATTGTTTTTGGTCTTGGTGTAATAGAAAAATGAATGAATGATTAAAAGTCCTAAATTGCGATATTAAACGGGTCACGGTCACGGTCGACCGAAAAAGAGGCTGGGGAGTTAAACTGCTTCTCCAGTATATCATTTTCATGTATTTGTTTTCAAATTCAGATTTTTTATCCGATTTTACAAAAAAAACGGGAAAATAAACCTTTATTAACATTGTACACTAAAACGATTTTAACTTGACGGAATTTACAACTTTTTCAAGCAAAGATAAGAAAACTGGAAAATTTTCCTTGGCCAATTTCCCCTAACTTTCACTATAAAACCTACGCAATTTGTAGCCCAGCATTTTACGATAAAATAGCAGGAACAAAAATAAAAGTTGCAAATAACTTCTGGTGGACTTGAAAAATTTCTCAAGATCTTCTCAAAATCTTTTTGTTACAATAATATGCTAGTTTTCCATGATTTAAAATATAGCAGCCCTTGGTATTCATAAAAAAACTCCAGATGTTACTTGCATTTTTATTTTATTATTTTCGTAAGTTAACGCATGTACTCAGTGAGTGAATAATATTTCAACCATATTTTCCAAAGCTAAATTATTGCTTTTAATCTCTATCGCTATCATTGATTAATCCTAGGTATAAAAAATGGTCTTCAATCGTTTCCAAAGCTCAATAAGAATGATTTGAAGTTATTTTTTGAATAATGCTATGACTCCTCGGCTCTCAGAGCATATTTATTGTTGTTTCTGATTTAATTCTTTGATAACTAAAATTTAGTAGCAAAATTAGGTCGTTTTTTTTTAGGTTGTTCAATTGTGATTTTCGACTGGAAAACTAGACAAGATAGCGATTTTTTGCCTTCCTAGGTTGATCACGTGACGGAAATCAGTCATCGAAATTGCTCAAAATTACCGAAAAAAACGATTTTTTGCGAATTACCGGTGAACCGGTAATCACCGGAAAAAAAGAAAAAATTTCACCACTACAAATCCGGTTAAGATTCAAATGCAAAAAACCTTTTGTCGCTATCTAGTCTGGTTCTCTCATAAATTGAACTACCTAAATAAAACGACCTTTCGAAAAATATTTTTTTGAACTGACATGGACGTAATAAATCAAAATAGACATAATTCGGTATAAAATCGCGGAAAACATATCTACAATTTTTTTGGAAAGAAGTTTGACAATTTATATAGTGGACTAAAGTCATGTTCTGTATTATATATGAGTCATATAGTCTATATTAATTGTCAAAATTTTTTCTTAAAAATAACCTAAAAGCATTCAAATTTCCTTGTCGATAAGTTTTCGGCGATTTTATACTATGGCATATAATATGACCCTTCAAATGGGTAGAATTAAAGTAAAAAACAATATCTATTTTTTTCACGTGTTGAAAAATAATAAATGTTTTTTTCGACTTTTTACCAAATTGAAGATAATTATAGATTTTATAGAATCCTAGATTAGACACATAAATGATTTGCTATAGGATTTTAGTTGTTGAAAAAAAAATTGGTCAAAAATATTTGTTAGTTTTTTGGTAGGGACAGATCTTCGAAAAAATAATGATTGGTTCTTTTGCTTAAAATCCGCCTCGTCTAAAAAAATTACTTTATCTATTTGGAGCTGAAGACTTCTAAAAATACGTTGATATTTTCTGCTGAATCACACCGCTTATCCAGATCTATTAGAAAAAGCCCTTATAAATGTATCACTCTTAATTTTTATCTTGAAATATAATTTATTCTTTCCATTATTCTACATTTAAACCAATAATTCGGTAAATCAAAATTGTAACAAATTCTTTAATGTTGATGCAAATCGTTGTTTCAAATTTCGTTCAGAAAAAAAGTCTGGAAAACACACAAAATTTCAGTCTTTAGGGGGTAGATAACTTTCATGCATAATCATTATTTTAAACAAAGCCTTTCACGGTGTTTTTATAATAAAATTCAGCTAATATTAAAAAAGCGTTTTCTTGAAATTTCTTTTCACTTTCTCCAGTACGTCATAACGGGGTCATTTTACAAAATAAAAAATAGTTTTCATATTTTTGGAGTTGCAATGAAATTCTCTTTCACCTGAAGTGTAATTTGAACCCATTAGAGTCATTTTTTGTAATTCAACCCCCTGGTGTCATATTACAAATTTGACCTAAGAACGATTATCCGAAAAATTCTAAGGCCGATGGTACTGAAATCAACTACCAAATGCTTATATATCGAGATACCGACATTTTAGTTTTAACCGGTTATTTCCGGTATACCGGTTTCTCAAGTTGAAATCAGACTCCGCCAAGTTTTGCTCCAAAACCTCTGGGTAGATACAAAAATAGTTTTTAACTTCTGATGTGTTTCGCCTGCTATCGGTACCATCATCATGGGTAGTCACGCATTGAATGAAAGTCAAAAGCCGTCATTGTACGTTCCGACGTTCTTGAAAATTAAAGACGTCTGCTTTGACAAATTCGACGGTTTATCTGATATGAAGATTTCAAGTCCCTCAGATTCACGATCAAGTTTGATCAATAAGGACGATGAACATAATGGTAAAACGCTAATATACATCTAAGGGACTGGAGATCCCCTTCTTGGATATATTTATTTGCTTATAAAAATAGAATTTTTCCAACGTTTCGATTTTGAAATAGCAAAGAAATATGTAAACTGCATTTCTTCATTACTTTTCGCATAAAATTCCTGTTTTGATGTTATTTTCTGAATTATTTTTAATTAACGAAAAAATTAAATTCAGAGCTCTCAAATGGGCAAACAGAAAGGAACTGCGGAGCGTTCCAAATTCAAAGCTGCTTCAAGCTCTGAATTTGGAAATGGGCAAACTGGATTTTTTACTGGTTTCGGGCAAGAGCAATTAGACCAAAACCTAGATCCTCGACTACGTGTAGCCCTTAGAAAAATTTCGAAAAAGGATGCAACAACAAAGGTCTGTTTTTTTAGGATACCTCACATTTCCCAGCGAGATACTTCAAAACAGGTACATACGATTTTACGAAAGTATCTCACCGGGAAAAATGTGAGGTACTTAAAAAAACCAGACTCAAGGCAAAAGCATGTGAAGAATTATTAGCCTTGTTAGATGAGGACGAAAAAGATCAACATATGATAGTTTCGCCTTTATTGATTGCATGGCCTAGATACTATCAGAAATTAGTGATTGAAAATGAACCAAGAGTAAGATCTCAGTCGCATAAATTGACTATCAAATTAATACAACTCGCAGGAAAACAATCGGCGCCATATTTGAAGGTAATTTTTAGAGCAGAATATCTTGATTATTAAAGGTTTTCTGGAAATTTAAACACCAAATTGGAGTACATTTTTGGTCGATTTTTTTTTCTTCTTTATTGCTATGAAAATGTGTAGGAGCAAAAATTCATTATTATAAAATAGACCAACCGGTTTCAAAGCCAAAATTGAAAATATAATCAAAAAATTAATTATTTCGTAAATTTGTATTTCACTTACAATGCGGCATTGTCAATGCCCTAAAAGTTTTTTTTATAATTTCTCGAGCTATAGCTCGAATTGAAGCCCACGTTTATCACTATCAAATGAAATGAAGAAACGCTGTGATTGGTTGAAATTCGTTTGATTTGTTTACAAAAAATTGACTTGAAAACATTGAGGGTATTGTATATTGCCTATTTCCGCTTACCCATTTTTCAAAGCAAAATATAAGCTTTAAAAAATATCAAAAATGTTAGCTCCTCAAGCATTGCTCCATCTAATTTGTTGAAAAATGCATGTTTTAGTTGCGTAAATATAAGCTAGGTAAGGGGTTGGTAGTCACAAACCATAGTGGTAAGGCCATTCATCCACGAAATTTATCAAAATAACTTTGATCAGAATATTTTGGCGATTATGAATCAATTGCGCCTAATTCGACCATAAGTCAATTTTAATTGATTACTTTCTCGCAACCGGAAATTAAGGCGCACTCTCATATTTCTTTATAGTTCACAAGCATTCATTCTTCCAAGCATGCTAGAGAAATTAATTAAGTTAAAACATTTTTGAATACCCTGTAAAAATCTGAGTTGGAAACCACATTAAAATTGATTCATTTTTGAAATTGAGAGTTAAAAATTTAATTTTGTGAGTAATATTTTGAATTTTCACATTTGATGCCGGCCGCTCGACAAGCGTTTAATGATAATATGTGAATTGTAGCATATCTCTGAAATTCAGAGAGGAAATAGGTTTTGAAAAGGTACTAATTTTAAGCGAAAAAATCGATTTTTCGTAATTATCAGAAACACACATTCAAATCCTAAAGTATCAGAATCTGATAATCAGATTATACAGCTACGGATGTGACTATTTCAATCATTTTGAGAAATAAATAACGTTGATATCTCAAAAACTCAGAAAGGAGATACATGTAGCTTGATTGATGGTTACACTTAATAGACAGCTTTTTATTATTTTTTCTCATTTCTTATAACATATATAGAATTGAGTTTTTCTTTTAGTTAACTTGCAAAATAAATTATAAAACAACGCTTTTCGCTTGTTTTGCTACTACCATCCCCTTGAACTATACAGTACAATACTCCCCTGAACTATAGAGTATGTGTTTTTATTGCTCCGGAAATGGCAACTTGCTGTGATGGAAATTTCTGTCAATTAAAAATCGCCACTAAGTGGATTAGATTTTGAAAGCCAAGCTATCGTCGATGGCGAGGGAATCGTTAATCCGCCTAATTTTGATTTTTTAAAAGTCAATTTTTGACTGAACTTTCTAGAATTATGAAGTTTTCTGACGTGCATGGACAAAAATTAATACCCTTTCTGTCGAATTATCCAAAAAAATTAGTTCCTAGAACAATAAACTTTATAAATTTGGAGTACTAATTTTCGAAAATTAGGCGGATAATTTTTAAGCAATCCAGAAATCGGAAACATATTATTATTAATAATTATTTAGCAAATTATTCCTGCACTCATATATGGAATTTGTGACGAGTATTCAATTTCTTCAACCACTTGTACAAACGGTTTCGTATCGGTCTTCACAAACCCTGAAAAGGCAAAAAGTGTCATATTACATGTTCAAAAAGACATCGTTACATTTTGCGAAGAAATTATTATGAAAAAGCCCGAAAAAGGAAGTATTGAATCTGAGCTAGAAATAAATCGACAAATAAGTCAGGCCCTAAGATGCCTCGCAAAATATTACGACCAAATAAAAACCGAAAATAAAGATTCAAAAAAGAGTCTTGACGGGTTTGACCTAACGACCATTTTTGATACAAAACAATTTTGGAAACTTTCGCGACATAAAGAAGCCTCGATAAGATCCGGATTTTTTCAACTGGGGATGAAAGTTTTACAAAAGGAAACGCAAACGCATATCGATAGCTGGACAAAAAGTATATTTTCGTCACTAGGTGAAAATGACCCAGTATGTGTCAGACCATTATGGCCAGGATTATCAATTTAAATTTTACCGTGGTGAAAATTTGTAGGCTCAAATTATAAAAATAGTTTTATATCAGAAAATTTGGAATCAACTAATATCTACGAATTACGAATTGATGATAAAAAGAAATAATTAACGCAATAAGGCCCTAAATTATGGCCATTTCAATCTGTGGAAAGACTTCTTATTTGTAAAAATACATATAAGTTATAGGCTATATGTTAAAGGCTGTCAGTCGTAGGTCCGTCATGAAATTGAAGCCTTTTTTTGTAAAATAACCCATGAATTATTTTTTATAATATAACAGGACAAAATTTTCTAGATTTTTTTCAAATTTCGCGTTTACTGACTTAAATTGTAGAAGTCTGTAGTTTCAAAGACTCCAAATGAGATAGTTCGGGTTTTCGAGAAAACAATAATATCCGGTAAATTACCGGTAAAAAACGTAAATTAAAAAAACGGGGTAGCTTTAAATTTTATATTATGTCCCAAAATTTCAGAAAAGCTCAAATGTACCAGTTCCATACTTTCTTTCCAGCCATTTGAAACTTTCAAACAGACCGAAGTACTTTTGACATTCTCTACTGAAAATTCAAATAAGGAGTTTTACTTTTATGAATTTTTACTACAGCAATGTATTTAGGAAAAAATTATCTTGGGGTCATTTGTCATAAAAAATGACTAAATTCACGATTATTATTATAAATGTAAAATTTATCAATAGCCGTTGTTATAACATATGTTTTCTTGCACTTTTTTTTAATCGTGGATTAACCCACATACTCAGAAGTTCAAAACAGTGACGTACTCAGCGGCGGCCATATCTGGCCACCTGACTTTGAAAAGTCATATTTTTATCCAAGTATACGTTAACGTATAAGCGAAACGTTATCTAAAGCGAAAATATAAACTATTATTCAAAGGCTTCAATAATTATTTGATAGAAAAAAATATGAAATTATATTTTTTCGGTTTTTTTACGATAATTTTTTTATGAGACAATATCGTAAAAAGAAAATATTTGTCAAAAAACCTTTAATTGAAGAAAAACGTAAGGTAGCTTTTTTAATACAACCCACCTTGTCAGCATAATTTCTCGAAGGCCATAATTGATATCGACAAACCGATTTCGTATCACGAACCCATAATTTGTGATATGGAAAATTTGTTTTGCTCTAGGTCAAAACCGGTTCACCGGTAACATAGCTTTGAAATTACCGTTTTCTGAGGCAAAACATAGGAATTTTCGAAAAATATTTTTTTTTTCGGAAATATTGACTTACAAAAATTGTTATTTCCACTTTTCTGATAATACCGTTGCCACATAGAGACCGATTATTATCAATAAGAAAATACATTTCGGTTTAAAATAGCGCGAAAATAATGTGCCTATTGAGATTCGAACTCCTGAACTTTCGTTTAAAAATCAATTACGGTTACTTTGGAAAAAAAGTTTTACATATCACAAATTTACTTGTGTACATGATACACAAAATCCGTTTGTCGATATCTTCTTATGGCCTTCGAGAAATCATGCTGACAAGGGTGGGTGCATTAAAAAAAGCTACCTAATGAAATCAGTTTCACATATAAATATAAAAAATACCACCTGATAATTTGCCGCCGATCAGACCTTTTCGCGTATTATTTTGCGGCTTCTTAATACACGGCAAAAGTCCTTTATATCCAAGTTTGTGCGAACATAAAAATAACAAAGAAAACATTAGCGTAGGGACCCGTCGCGCCGCGTCGTTTGTGTCCGACTTTACCAAGTGTTCAAAGTAAAACAATAATCAAACTTAGCCATTGTTATTTTGGTAAACGGACACTTTAGTTGTTATTTCGCACAAAAATAAATAACAATCATTCATATTTTTGCAAGAAATTACCTTTTTCGAGAGATTTTTTGATTTGTGAAAATGAAATAGAAAGAAATAAATTTGATTTTATGAATATTTTTATTCATTTTTTGGCACATACAATAAATCTTAAAATCATGGTGGCAAAATCCTTAAAATCAAATTTTTTTAACTTCAAAACTCATTTGAATTTTTTCAGGCCCACTATTTCGGGTCGACAACATTGCTATATCTCAAGAACTACAAAAGATATAGAAAAGATAAATAAGCCAAAAGATAGATAATTTTAAAAACACCGATGATTTTGAATAAAATGTTATCGGAAAAAGTTGACTTATTAAACAGAGGGCTCGCAAGTCACTTTGGCCAGATATGGCCACGGCTGAATATGTAGGTTAAGGATGTTCATTTTATTTTGTACTGTGGGAACATTTGGCTTTCTTTTTTAGCTCTCTACCGCTATTTTTCAATTATTTAGAGCATTTTTAGTGAATATTTTTTTATATGGGCAAAACGACACGTTTTCAGTGAAAACTTTTCACATGAAAAAAATGACAAAAATTCGCCTGTCCTTATAGACACATTTGACAGTACAAATTAATAATTCTGATCTAAGGCATCTGTTTTAATCCTTCTTCGTCGTTCTCAAACGGATGAAAGTGTATTTGAATCCGTAAATTTCTTAAAAGCTTTTGTTCCTGGATTATGGAGTATGCTACGTGGTGGTGCTTTCGGATGTGGCTCTATTATTTATCCTCATATGTTACCTCTGATTGCGAACATTCCGCTCAAATTGGCTCAGCCTCCGTTTTTTGAAAATTTCATTAATAATTTTCGAGAAGGTAAAGTACAGCCACATTATTTAGAGAAAAATGAGCCCTATAATTTGTAGCTAAACTAAAGATTTAAAAAAAAATGGACATACTGTATATTTTGCTATAAAGAACCCTGTACTCAGGCAAGGGCCAATTAATAACTTTCAAAAATCATTTTCATTCCCTCTACATGCCACGAAGTTATAATTCAACTTATTTTTAAGGGAGTCCCACTCGCGAAATTAAAGTCTCTAAAAATTTCATCTAGGGCTTATTAGGCCAAAAATATTGGTAATGTTCCGCGGTCTGGTTTTCACCAGGTGGCGCGAAAAATACCGCCTCCCAAATTTTGTTACCCGAACATCCCCTATCACAGGTTTCTAAAGACGCGCATGCAAACGATTATACCAGCTAGTTTAAAGTGAACTTTTTGTGTATTTAAAGATCCTTTTTGCCAAAACTTTTTAGCATGAAGATTTTTAATCGACAAGCTCAAGAAGTATGTCAAAAACCAATAAACTCAATATCAGGGACTTTCCATTAACTTAAAAAAATTGTAGGTCAGCTGAATATCGAATCAAAAATCGACCTTCGTCACAGTATCACGGCTTTATTCGAATGTTTACAGTACATCAATCGAAAAACCTTGGTTGAAAATCCTCTAGAAGTGATTATCAATATCTTGACCGTTTCGATTTGTGAATCCGACGAAAATCAAATGAAATTTTCGATGATAGAACTGGCCAAGCCATTTTTTGAACTATTATCAAAATGGAAAAATAAAGATGAATTTGAGGCGTCTTATGATAAATTATATTCTGGAATTTATGTGTTATTTACAAATATTGTCCACGGTTATTTAGACGGAAATGAATCTGAAAGCAGCCTTTTGAAATGTTCAAAGTTTATAAAAAGTTTTATTCAATGCAATCGAAATATTAGAAGAGGAGTTCAATTTAAAGAGGCTGAAGGAAATTGAATTTTAAATTTATAATTTCGTACGTTAAGTACTCTTAAAGTCACTCATAAAATTTTAAGAGGAAATTTAAAATAATCAGTCTCATATCGCTTGAAGTTACTCAGAAACCGCCAATTTAATATTTGACCGGTTATTTCTGGGACTCATGTATACGGTTCGAAAATCGTTGACTTTGATTATAAATGGGCGATCATTTGGCTTTAGCCATTTTATAGGCAACTTCGATGCTGGGGTTTCTGTCCATAATGAGACCCTATATGATATCGGCTATATCAAAATAATTTTGGGGAAAATATGGCCAAACCTACGCTTTTTGATTTTCGTCCGTTCGTTGATAAGGACAATTTGACAGAAAAATCTACAAATATTCGTAAAAAGTTTAAAAAAAATATCTTTAAAATTTTTATTATCAAAATCGTATATAATTGAGAAATTTTTTGGTGAAAAGTAATAACGGTCTTCAAATATTCCCAGACAATATATATTTTGAACGTCTTGGAAGATATTTTTGTGGAGTCAAAAAATTGTCTTGATTCAGTCAATCAGAGAAAATAAAATAATTCTAGAAATATTCATCTCAGAAAAGGTTTTCAAAGATTTAAATCATCTACAGAATACAGCAAAAGTCCTCAAAGCTCAAATCAGGGGAAAGTTCTGGGTTAAGTTCCAATATTCCGATAATCCAACTACAGAAAAACTACCGGGGTTACCTCAAAAAAAGTTACCTTAGTAACAGTTTGTAAATTTTCTGCTTGGAAAAAATAACCTCGAGTGCAATGGGGAGAACGGAAACATTATTGGTCAATTCATTTTAAGGCTCCTTCCCTTGTGTTTCCCGAGCAATAAATGTTTTGTCACTGTGTTTCAACAAATGCGTGCGTGAGGGTTAAAAGGTATCACAAAAATTCTAAAGATGAATAATGGGACGTTGTTAGATTTCATTGTGTCACTTTTCCAGGGGCGTTAAAGATCAATTGTCTCAACAAAAAATAATTATAAATACATTTGACTATTAAAAAACTAAAAAAGTGTGAACTTCATATTATACAGTAAATCGGCGAAGGTGGCTTTAACATGGATTTTTTAATTATAAAATTGTATTAAGGGGGTACCCCTCATGAATTGGGGCTCAAGCAAAAAATGTTCACAATTTTATTTTCATGTTTTTTTCTGAAAATATTGACAATTTGTGAAAACGATAGTAACAGACCTGCGCACGTATTTTTTGGTTATTAAAATCTTAAAATATTTTTCATATTATGAAAACTCACGGAGGAGTAGGCTTTTTAGGTCAAAATATCACTCTATTTTGAAGCTAGTTCCTGATTGGTCGAGCAATCAGTGATCTTCAATTTAATTTTAAGATGTGAGATTTTCGTTCAAATATTATACTTATTATATAGTATTATATTTAATTATTGAGTTTTACAATGTGTAGTATTTCAGATATATGGCGTCAAAAACAACAAAATCGTCTTTTTTCATGACGGGTACCCCCTTACATAACGTAGAAACAAATTTATAAATATAATTTTTCTATGCTATAGATACCGCCATATAAATAGCCAAATAAAAAATCAATAAAAGGTAGTTCAAATGTGGCTGAATCAAATTTGACCGAATTAAATAAAGATATCTGCGAATTGGTTATTTTACTTTTAAAACCGCTTGATCAAATGGATGAAAATTTATCAAAAATGTATCTAATCATCACAATCGATGTCACAGAAAATTTGCCAGTTGCCTGGAAAGAACTTTTATTTTCAAAAATATCGGAAAATTTCACACATCAGGTGGAGCCATTTTCGATAAATGAGAGAAATGAGCTTTTAATGCAAAAATGGATGATTCCAAAACTAGCTAGAGCGCTGAAATCAGATGTTAAAAAACCAGTTAATTCTGATCTCATCGTAGAAGTCGACACAGAAACAGATCAACCGGAAATTCAAAGTGAAGAACCAGAAGTTCATAATTTCCGGTTGGAAAAACCCGTTCCCAAAGAAGATGTTCTAAAGAAAATAAGGTCTGGTTTTTTAAGTACCTCATAGTGCGGAAGCTTCGTGGCACCGCAGAGCCGTTTTTCTATTTCCGATTTGTTACCGGGAATTTTCGAATAAACATTTTGGCGAAAAATTGATAATTTTTGGTGAAGTCCGGTAAAAACCGGAAATCGAAAAAACCGCTCTGCGGTGTCCGGTAGTTTCAAAAGCTATGTTTCGAAAAAATCGTAAGTTCCAGTTCCGAACTATCTCACCGAAAAATGTGAGGTATCTTAAAAAAAACCTGATCTAAGCTCCATTCTATTGTATCTCGCGAATTCCGCAAAGAGTTGTGCTGAAATATTAAATATAGTTTCTGACCAACCGGTTAAACTCTTACCACTGTTGAAATTTATCTCAAACCAAATTACTAAATCAAAGGAAGAAGCTTCACAAAAATTACTAGAAGAATATTATCAACGTCTGTTTAATGATAAGGACGCTGAAAACTATGCAGAATGCATCAGTGTGCTTTTAAAATGCGGTCCATTGGCATTACAAGAGAAAATTTGTCTAGATATCGGAGAAGAAGTTGAAAAAGTTAAAAATTTTGAAAAATTCGCGAAACACGTTTCGATAAGGTGGGTCACTAGTAATTTTAAAAATGATTTTATAAACAAATACCATGGTTTCTGATCCAGAGATCTGTATGCATCAGATTTTTTGCATCAAAAACACAGTAGCGTATGGCGGTGGCCCATAACTCCAACCACGATAGCAGCGCAGCTGCTATAAAATATCTCAGGGGAAAGACTTAGTTCTCACAAAGCTTAATTAGGTAGTATGCCTGCCCAAAAATGAGTAGTTTTAAGGGGGACCAGTCGCTAGATATTTTTTTCATTTGAGGTTAATGTAGAAAAAGTTCGGTGAAAAATTGAAAAAATATTCGGGGGATAAAACGAAATATGAGCCTATAATTGACCAAATTTTTCTGNAATTAATACAATCCAGGAAAACAATCGGCGGCCAATATTTGAATGTAATTTGTTAGAGCAGAATGATCTTGAGTATTAAAGGTTTTCTGGAAATTTAAACACCAAATTGGAGTACCATTTTTGGTCGATTTTTTTTTCTTCTCTATGGCTCGATGAAACCTTGGTAGGAGCAAAATCCATTATTAAATTGACCAACAGGTTTCAAAGCAAAATATGAAAATATAAGTGCAAAAATTATTATATTTTCGTAAATTTGTATTTCAGTACAATGCCCTAAAGTTTTTTTCTAGTAATTTCTCCAGCTATAGCGCGAATTGAGCCCACGTTTACTCCACTATCAAATGAAATGAGAACGCTGTGATTGGTTGAAATTCGTATTGATTTTGGTTTAACACAAAAATTTGACTTGAGAACATTGAGGGTTGATGTGTATTCTGGCCCTACTTTCCGTCACCATTTTTCCAACAAATATCTAAGCTTTATAATAAAAATGATCAAAAATGTTTTAGCTCCTCAAGCATTTGCTCCTATCTATTTTGTTTGAAAAATGCATAGGTTTTAGCTTGCCGTAAATATAAGCTAGTGAAGGGGTTGGTAGTTCACAAAACCATAGTGGTAAGCCATTCATCCGACACAATTTATTCAAATAACTTTGATCAGATATAGCTTTTGGCAAGCTTATGAATGCGATTCGCGCCTAGACTTCGACCTAGAGGCTTCACATTTGTAATGATTACTAGTCTACGCAACCGGAAAATTAAGGCGCACTCTGCAGTAGTTTATCGGTTTATAGTTCATAGAAATTCATGTCTTCCAAGCATTTGAGAGGAAATTAATTAAGTTTAAAACATTTGTTGGAAATACCTGTAACATCTGAGTTGGAAAACCGACATTAGATTATTCTCTAATTGATTATATTGGAAACAGAGTGTAATTTTTGTGTGAGTTACATATTTTGAATTTATTCACGATTGATGCCGGGCCGGCTCGACAAGCGTTTCTGATTAATATTGTGAATTTGTAGCATATCTCTGAAATTCGAGAGGGAAATAGGTTTTACGTACTAATTTTGAAGCGAAAAATCGATTGTTTCGTAATTATCAGAAAACATCACACTATTCAAAGTCCTAAAGTATCAGAATCTGTAATCAGATATACATCTTACGGTATGTGACCTATTTCCAATCATTGTTGAGTGGATGAAATAGATAACGTTGTCATATCTTCAAAACTTCAGAAAGGACGATTACATGTAGCTTTGATGTACTGGTTGACAGTTAATGACAAGCTTTGATTAATTTCTCTGTTCTCATTATATAACATCTATATAGAATGGAGTTTGTCTTTTCTAGTTAACTTGGCACAATGAATAGTTTATAATAACAACGCTTTCGCTTGTTTTCTATAACCATTCCCCTTGATACTATAAGTCAATACTCCCCTGACCTATACAGTATGTGTTTTTTATTGCTCCGAAGAATGCGAATATGCTGCGATTGATGAAAAAATGTCTACTGTCCCATTGAAAGATCGCTCACTAAGTTGTGATTATGTTTGGAAAGGCCATAGCTATCGTCGGATGCGCGAGGGAACGTTAATCCGCCTAATTTTTGGATTTTTTAAAGTTCAATTTGTGAACTAACTTTCTAGATTATGAAGTTTTCCTGACGTGCATGGACAAAATTAATTACCTATGTCCTGTCGAATTATCCAAAAAAATTCGTTCCTAGGCCAATCAAAACTTTATAAATTTGGAAGTACTAATTTCGAAAATTAGCGGATAATTTTTTTTAAGCATTCCAGGTAAGTCGGAAAACTATAGATTTATTAATAATTATTTAGCAAATTATTCCTCGCACGTGCATATATGGAATTTATGTGATCGAGTAATTTCAATTCTTCAGACACTTGCTACAAACCGGTTTGTGATCCGTCTCACAAACACCTGAAATAGCAAAAGTTCATCTCTTACATTGTTCAAAAAGGAATCGGTTCACATTTTGCGAAAGAATTATATGCCAAAAAAAAGCCCCGAAAAAGGCAAGTATGAATTGGAGCTTATAAATAGAATCGACAAAATTAGTTCAGGCCCTGGAAATGCCCTCGCAAACTATTCGACCACAATAAAAACCGAAAATGAAAGATTCAAAAAGAGGTCTTGACGGGCTTTGAACCGTAACGACCATTTTTGATACAAACATATTATTTTGGCAAACTTCTTCAGCGACCATAAAGAAGCCTTCGATAAGATCCGGATTTTTTTTCAACTGGGATGGCAGAGTTTTACAAACGACGGAAACGCCAAACGGCAGTCGATAGCTGGACAAAAAGTTATATTTTTCGTCACTAAGGTGGAAATGCCCGATATGTGGTCGACCATTGAATGGCCGGATTATCATTAAAATTTTACCGTGGGGTGAAATTTGTAGGCCGCAAATTATAAAAAATCGTTTCTATGATTTCAGGAAAATTTGGAATCACCTTAATCTATTCGCATTCGACATTGGATGATAAAAAGAAATAGTAACGCATATAGGCCAATATGGCCATTTTCAATCTTTGGGAAGACTCCTGTATTTGTTAAAATACATATTAGTTTAGGCTATATCGTTAACAGGCCGTGCAGTCGTAGGTCGTCATAAAAAAATTGAAGCCTTTTTTGTAAAAATCCCATGGAATTTTATTTTATAATATTAACAGGACAAATTTTCTGAGCGATGTTTTTTCACAATTTCGCGTTTTAGCTGATTTAAAGTGTGAGAAGTCTGTAGTTTCAAAGACTCAATGAGATTAGTTCGCGTTTTCGAGACAAGACAATAATTATCCGGTAACATTACCGCGTAAAAAACGTAAATTCAAAAAAGGGTGAGCTGTAAATTCGTTAATTATGTCCGCAAATTTCAGAAAAGCTCAAGATGTACCTGTCCATGTACTGTTCTTTCAGCCATTTGAAACTTTTCAAACAATGACGAGTACTTTTGACATCTCTACTGAAAATCAAATAAGGAGTATCCGTACTTTTAGAATTTTTACTACAGCATGTATTTTAGGAAATTATCTGGGGTCATTTGTCATAAAAAACATGATAAATTCCACGATTAGTTATTATTAAAATGGTATTATTCGAATATGAGCCGTTGTTCTAGATACATATGTTTTTGCACTTTTTTTATATCGTGGATTAACCCACCATTACTCAGACGTTCAAAACAGTGGCCGTACCTCAGCGGCGGCCTATCTTGGCCACTGACTTTTGAAAAGTATAGTTTTTATCCAAGGATCAGCGTTTACGTATAAGCGTAAACGTTCATACGCTAAAGCCGGAAAATATAAACTATCTTTTTCAAGGCTTCATAATTATTTGATAGACAAAAATATGAAATTATCATTTGTTTCGCTTTTTTTACGATAATTTTTTTTATGAGACATATCGTAAAAAGAAAACTATTTGTCAAAAACCTTAATTGAAGAAAACGTAAAGGTAAGCTTTTTTTTAATACAACCCACCCTTGTCGCAAATTTCTCGCCGAAGGCCATAAGTTGATATCGACAACCGATTTTCGTACTCCACGAACCCATGTTATGTTGTGATTGGAAAATTTCGTTTTGCTCGTAGGTCAACCGCGTGTCACACGGCTAACATAGCTTTGAAAATTACCGGTTTTTCTGAGGCAAACATAGGAATTTTCGAAAATATTTTTTTTTGTCGGAAATATTGAGTACAAAAATTTGTTATTTCCACATTTTCTGATATCCGTTGCCACCATAGGAGACCGTATTCATTTATCATAAGGAAAATACCATTTCGGTTAAATAGGCGGCAGAAAAAATGTAGCATTGAGATTCGAACTCATGAACTTATCGGATTTTTAAAATCAATTACCGGATTGATTGGAAAAAAAAGCTAAACAAAAAAAGTTTACATTATCCACAATTTACTTGTGTACATGATACAAAAAATCACGTTTGTCGGATCATCTCTTTATGGCTTTCGGAAATCGATGCTGACAAGGCGGGTGGTTGCATTAAAAAAAGCTACCCTAATGAAATCAGTTTCACATATAATATAAAAATACCCAACCTGATAATTTGCCGCCGATTCAGCCTTTTGCGATTATTGCGGCTTCTAGATAACAACGGCAAGAAGTCCTTTAAATCAAGTTTTGTTGGACTTAAAATAAACAAAGAAAATTTACGTGCAAGGGACCCCGTCGCGCGCGCGTTTGTGTCCGACTTTACCAAGTGTTCAAAGGTAAACAGTATAACCTTACCATTATTTTGGTAAACGGACCTTTGTTGTATTTCGCACAAAATAAATAACAATCATTCATATTTTTTTGCAAGAAATACCTTTTTCGAGAGATTTTTGATTTGTGAAATGAAATAGAAGAAATAAATGTCGTTTTATGATATTTTTATTATTCATTTTTGGCACATTACGAATAAATCTTTAAATGTGGCATGGTGGCAAAATCCTCTTAAAATCAAATCTTTTTTTTAACTTCAAAACTCAGTTTGATCTTTTTCACGGCCCTACTTTCTTCGGGTCGAAACATTGCTATATCTCAAGAACTACCAAAAGATAAGAGAAAAGATAAATAAGCCACATAGATAATTTTAAAAAACCTGATTGTTGGAATAAAATGTTATTCTGGAAAAAATTGGACTTATTAAACAGAGGCTCGCAAGTACCACTTTGGCCACTATGAGTCACGGCTTGATATGTAGGTCTAAGGATGTTCATTTGATTTTGTACTGTGGAACATTTGGCCGTTGTTCTCGTTGGTTTAGCTTCTCTCACGCTATCTTTTCATATTTTTCTAGGCATTTTTAGTGATATTTTTCTTATTATGGCAACACGACCGTTTCAGTGAAAACTTTGTCACATTTTGAAAAAGCAGGTAAAATAGACAACAAATTCGCCCTTGTCTTATGCACACATTTCAGTACAAATTAAGAATTCTGATCTAAGGGCATCTGTTTTAATCCTTCTTCGTCGTTCTCAAACGGATGAAAGTGTATTTTGATTCCGTAAATTTCTTAAAAGCTTTTGTTCCTGATTAGGGATTGCTGACGTGGTGGTGCTTTTCGATGTGGCTCTATGATTTATCCTCATATGTTACCTGGATTGCGAACATTCGCGCTCAAATTAGCTTCAGCCTCCCTTTTTGAAAATTTCATTAATAATGTCGAGAAGGTAAGGACAGCCACATTAGTTAGAGGAAAAATGAGCCCCTATAAGTTGTAGCTAAAACTAAAGATTAAAAAAAAACGGACATACTGTATATTTGCTTAAGAAGACCGTGTACTCAGGCAAGGGCCAATTATAACTTTCAAAAAAATCTTTTTATCCCTCTACATGCCACCGAAGTTATATTCAACTTTTTTTAAGGAGTCCCACTCGCGAAATTAAAGTCTCTAAATTTCATTCAGGGCTATAGGCCAAAATATTGGTAATGTTCCGCGGTCTGGTTTTTCACCAGGTGGCTCGAAAATACCGCCTCCCAAATTTAGAATTTTGTTACCCGAACATCCCCTATACTATCACAGGTTTCTAAAGGACACGCATGCAAACGATTATACCAGCTTTTAAAGGAACTTTGTGTATTTTAAAGATCCTTTTTGCCAAAACTTTTTAGCATGAAGATTTTAATCGACAAGCTCAGAAAGTATGTCAAAAACCAATAACTCAATATCAGGGACTCCATTAAATTAAAAATTGTAGTCAGCTGAATATCGAATCAAAAATCGACCTCGGCACAGTGATCACGGCTGTCGATGTTACAGTACATCAATCGAGAAACCTTGGTTGAAATCCTCTAGAAGTGTGATTATCAATATCTTGACCGTGTCGATTTTGTGAATCCGACGAAAATCAAATGAAATTTTTCGATGATAGAAACTGGCCAAGCCATTTTTTGAACTATTATCAAAATGGGAAAATAAAAGAGATTTGAGGGTCTATGAAATTATATTCTGGAAATTTATGTGTTTATACAAATATTGTCCACGGTTTTTAGACGGAAATGAATCTGAAACAGCCTTTTGAAAATGTTCAAAGTTTATAAAAAGTTTTATTCAATGCAATCGAAATATATAGAAGAGGAGTTCAATTTAAAGAGGCTGAAGGAAATTGAATTTTAAATTTATAATTGTACGTAAAGTACTCTTAAAGTCACTCATAAAATTTTAAGAGGGAAATTTAAAATAATCAGTCTCATTCGCTTGAAGTTACTGAGAACCGCCAATTTAATATTTTGACCGGTTATTTCTGGGACTCATTGTATACGGTTCGAAATCGTTGACTTTGATTTAAAATGGGCGATCATTTGCGCTTAGCCATTTTATAGGCAACTTCGATGCTGGGGTTTCTGTCCATAATGAGAGACCTATATGATATAGGCTATATCAAAATAATTTGGGGAAAATGGCCAAACCTACGCTTTTTGATTTTCGTCCGTTCGTCTGATAAGGGACAATTTGACAGAAAAATCCTACAATATTCGTAAAAAGTTTAAAAAAATATCTTTAAAATTTTTATTATCAATGTATATAATTGAGAAATTTTGGTGAAAAGTAATAACGGTCTTCAAATATTCCCAACAATATATATTTTGAACGTCTTGGAAGATATTTGTGGAGATTTTGGAGTCAAAAATTGTCTTGATTCAGTCAAATCAGAGAAAATAAAATAATTCTAGAAATATTCATCTCAGAAAAGGTTTTCAAAGATTAAATCATCTACAGAATACAAGCAAAGCCTCAAAGCTCAAAATCAGGGGAAAGTTCTGGGTAAGTTCCCAATTTGTCCGATAATCCAACACAGAAAAACTACCGGGTTACCTCAAAAAAAGTTACCTTAGTAACAGTTTGTAAATTTTCTGCTTGGAAAAAAAACCTCGGAGTGCAAATGGGGAGAACGGAAACATTATTGGTCAATTCATTTAAGGGCTCCTCCCTTGTGTTTCCGAGCTAATAATGTTTTGTCACTGTGTTTCAACAAATGCTGCGTGCGTGAGGGTTAAAAGGTATCACAAAATTCAAAGATGAATAATGGGACGTTGTTAGATTTCATTGTGTCACTTTTCCAGGGGCGTTAAAGATCAATTGTCCTCAACAAAAAATAATTATAAATACATTTGACTATAAAACTAAAAAAGTGTGAACTTCATATTATACAGTATAAATCGGTCGAAGGTGGCTTTAACATGGTTTTTTTAATTATAAAATTTATTAAGGGGGTACCCTCATGAATTGGGGCTCAAGCAAAATGTTCAACAATTTATTTTTCATGTTTTTTCTTGAAATATTATGACAATTTTGTGAAACGATAGTAACAGACCTGCGCACGTATTTTTTGGTTATTAAAATCTTTAAATATTTTTCATATTATAACTCACGGAGGAGTAGGGCTTTTTAGGTCAAAATATCACTCTATTTTGAAGCTAGTTTCCTGATTGGTCGAGCAATCAGTGATCTTCAATTAATTTTAAGAATGTGAGATTTTCGTTCAAATATTTATACTATATAGTAGTAATTATATATTATTGAGTTTTTACAATGTGTAAGTATTTCAGATATATGGCGTCAAAACAACAAAATCGTCTTTTTTCATGACGGGTACCCCCTTACATAACGTAGAAACAATATAAATATAATTTTCTAATGCTATAGATACCGCCATAATAAAATAGCCAAATAAAAATCAACATAAAAGGTAGTTCAAATGTGGCTGAATCAAATTTGACCGAATTAAATAAAGATATCTGCGAATTGGTTATTTTACTTTTAAAACCGCTTGAATCAAATGGATGAAAATATTCAATGAATTCTAATCATCACAATCGATGTCACAGAAAATTTGCCAGTTGCCTGGAAAGAACTTTATTTTCAAAAAATCCGGAAAATTTCACACATCAGGTGGAGCCATTTCGATAATGAGAGAAATGGCTTTTAATGCAAAAATGGATGATTTCCAAAACATAGCTAGAGCGCTGAAATCAGATGTTAAAAAACCATGTTAATTCTGATCTCATCGTAGAAGTCGACACAGAAACAGATCAAACCGGAAATTCAAAGTGAAGAACCAGAAGTTTCAATATTTCCGGTTGGAAAAACCCGTACCCAGAGAAGATGTTCTAAAGAAAATAAGGTCTGGTTTTTTAAAGTACCTCATAGTGCGGAGCTCGTGGCACCGCAGAGCCGTTTTTCTATTTCCGATTTGTTACCGGTAATTTTCGAACAAACATTTTCTGCGAAAATGATAATATTTTGGTGAAGTCCGGTTAAAACCGAAATCGAAAAAAACCGCTCTGCGGTGTCCGGTAGTTTACAAAGCTATATGTTTCGAAAAAATCGTAAGTTCCAGTTCCGAACTATCTCCCGAAAAAATGTGAGTCTATACTCTGCCCTATCTGAAACTCGGAATTCAATCTGATCTGAAGCTATTTATGTATCTCGCGATTCCGCAAGAGTTGGTGAAATAATTATTAGTTTTGACCAACCGGTTAAACTCCTACCACTGTGAAATTTATCTCAAACCAAATTACTAATCAAAGGAAGAAGCTTCACAAAAAATTACTAGAAGAATATATCAACGTCTGGTTAATGATAGGACGCTGAAAAACTTGCAGAATGCAATCAGTGTGCTTTTTAAAATGCACGGTCCATGGCGATTACAGAGCGAGAAATTTGTCTAGATATCGGAGAAGAAGTTGAAAAGGTTAAAAATTTTGAAAAATTCGCGAAACACGGTTTCGGAAAGGTGGGTCACTAGTAATTTTAAAAAATGATTTTAAAACAAATACCATGGTTTCTGATCCAGAGATCTGTATTGCATCAGATTTTTTGCATCAAAAACACACAGTACGCGTATGGCGGTGCCATAAACGCAGCTGCTATAAATATCTCAGGGGAAGACTTAGTTCTCACAAAGCTTATTAGTAGTATGCCTGCCCAAAATGAGTAGTTTTAAGGGGACCAGTCGCTAGATATTTTTTTCATTTGACGTTAATGTAGAAAAAGTTCGGGGAAAAATTGAAAAATATTCGGGGATAAAACAAAATATGAGCCTATAATTGACCAAAATTTTTCTGGTTTTTAAAGGGGTTTGTCATCGTCACAATTGTTTGGAATATAAAGGCCAATAGATCTGTTAAGTCGAAGAACGAACGGCAACTGCGCCTGATTTTTCGTCGGATTCTGAGCGTGGCGTGGATCGGCTATTCTTTGCCGAGAACGGAGGGATCATCTGGTAATAAAAACATTAAATTAATAAAAAGAGAACAAATAAGTTGTCCCCCAGTGTGACGGTACAAAACAATTAAAAAATGTTTGTCAGGAAAAAAATAGGGTTGGGGTGAGAATATAGGGTTCCGTAGGAATCCTATCTCTTCACCAACCCTAGTTTTTTGACAAATTTTGCCATGCCCCAAGTGTACACAATAGGTTTTAGGTACAACAATCCTATCGCTTGAAAAGGTTATATAGTTAGGAGTTGGTCGCGTCGTTAACCCAGTGTACACGGTATAAACGACGCCGCGCTGTTTTTGGGAAAGGCTAGGGTTAGGTTAGGTAAAATGAGGTTGTGGTCCGCAGGAACAAACGACCATATTTTTTAAACAATAACCATAATCCGTTCGAGAAAAAGTTTTGCCATACCACGAGGTACACGTGCACGCTAAACAATCAATTCATCGCCCCGAGCAGGCCCGCCGGGGCAATACTTTTTCAAAAATATGCAATGATGAAATTTAATTGGGTAAAAAAAAACGCGTAACAGCCTCCGGCAGGCCCGCCGGGAGGCAATACCTTTCAAAATATTTATCATGATGGAATTCATATTTGACCCATAAAATTAATAGCGTAACAGCTCCCGACAGGGCCCACAGGGAGGCAATACATTTCAAATTATTTTGTTGATTTTTAAGAGATTTTCCAAAAAAATCCTTTGCATTCTTAATGGTATTTTAAGCGAAGTACGCTATAAATTTGTTGCTAAACTTTTATAAAATAGCTAAAACTTATTTTTCGTGTAAATCACCAAAAGATGCAAAAATGAAAATCCCTTGGTTTATCATATTCTGCTTATATTTCAGCTCTTTTTCACTTTACGAAGATAATTTGTTACTTTAATATCATTTCTGATCACTTGATCTGTCTGAGGGCACTTTTCTATGGTAGGGATCGATGAATGTTCCAAAATGAGGAATTTGAGACATACTTGGAAAATCCCTTAAAATCAGCAAAATAATTTGAATCAAAATACAAAAAATTAAAATTTGGGTTTTACCTTGGTTTAAAACCATTGGTTTTGCCAAATAATCACGACTGAAATCCTACGAACTAAATTGTGAATGACCTGGGTTTTTCAAAAATGCTTTGATTATCCTCCGATTTGTTGGTGGATTTACTTAATAATTCAAATCATAGTTTTTAAGAAGCACTGACCTCTTTAAGAAAAGCGAGATGATCCGTTATTTAATAAAATTGTTCATAACCATAAGACACATTCAAGTCCCGTGATAACTGATAAATCAAATTTACGAAATATTCCGGTATTATTACCCTCTTCTGCGTCCTCTATAGTGCCACCGATTTATGCCTCTGGCGAAATTTGCGCGAAATTGATGGGAGTCGATCAGAAATAGAATTTGACGTTTTTGTAAAACTCGTATTTTTTAAAATATAGGCTATATTATATAGCAGATTTATTTTTCTTTTAAACGTTTTTAAAGATAATTTTCGATTAGAGAGACGACCAGAGAAAAAAGACGATTGGACTGGATTTATATTTTTTGGACTGCGAATACACCAAGGCCCGATATATGTTATTTAAAAGTTAAATAAGGCATTTTATTTTTGACGACNAAAAAAATACAATTTCAGCGTTTCTTAGTATAGGAAATAATTTTATACTAAAAAAACCCTAAAATTTAAATTTTTCATAATTTATTTGTTGACAAATGGCTAGTTAGTGAAGCCCGTTCGCGTTATTTTAAAGTTCTTACTCAACTCACTCTACTGTACTGACGCAATTCAAAATAAAAGCCAACAATTTTTCATGAAAAACGTTTCGACTTTACGCGCGACCTCACTACAGTGTATTTAAGGGGATAGGTGTCGCTTTTTGGTACCTTTCAATCACGCCTCAGAACAATTCTAGGGCAGTTGTGAAAAATCTGAGGATACTCGTTTATAGACCTATCCTTCGTCTAACGATTACACATCTCAAAGTCAACATTGTTACATCACACCACCAGGTGGTGAGTCTATTCTAGCAGACTAAACGGTTTTTTTTAAATCTATCTTCTTTTTGACCACACATACAAAGCGTCTCAAAGTTTACAAAAAGTAGCGGATAAATGAGAACAAAAATGTGATGAGAATGGATTTTTCCAAATTTTGACCTTTTTAATTCTAGAATCTCACTTGAACGCCGATTTTTTCAGTTTTTCAACTTCAAACTCTATCTTCTTTTAGACGAATTTTTAGAATAAAGCTTTTTTTTGGGCTAAGGTAGATAAGTATAATGCGGTCAATGTGATGAAAGGGAATTTTTGATTTATATTCTAGAATTCTAGAAATTTGATTTTAAGTGAATCGGAAATGAAAAGTTCGAAAAAAAAAGTTCGTCTGATTGGAACAAAAGTACTACCAAATTGACGCTGGAACATCACTGATCAAAAAATCTGCTTACAGCTAATCGAAATTGTGAACCAATCAGCGTCAAATTGGATAATTAGGTTTAACATTTTTGCTTCAAAATAATTGAAATTTCTAGAATTCGATTAAGACATTTCCGATAATTTTAATGTTATGCATCGTTTTAGGCGGGTCATATTCACCAATAAAAAATGTTCATATCATGGTGGAATACCGGTTTTATGCCGGTTAAAGCAAAAAAATATTCGAATTTTGAAAATTCTAGATTTTGTTCTANGGCAGTTGTGAAAAATCTGAGGATACTCGTTTGTCTATCCTTCGTCTAACGATTACACATCTCAAACTCAAAATTGTTACATCACACCACCAGGTGCTGAGTCAATTCTAGAACACCCAAGCGTTTTTTCAAAGTTATACTTCTATTAGGCCCAACATACAAAGCGTCTGAAAATTTACACAGAGTACGGGAAGAGTGAGGTCACTAATATGTTTTGCCCATTTTTTTTGAATTTCGCTCTTGTATTTTCTAGAATCACTTTTGAACGCCGATTTTTACAATTGTTCGTCTTCAAAGTGATACTTCTCCTAGACGGATGTTCAGAATCAGAACGTTTTTTCGACTCAGGTAGATAAATATAGTGTCGTCAATATGTTTGGCTCGGATTTTTGAATTTTATCCTAGAAATATGACTATAAGTGAACCGGAAATGAAAAGTTCAAAAAAAAAGTTCGTCTGATTGGAACAAAAGTACCACCAAATTGAAGCTGAGATTTCACTGATCAAACAATTTGCTTACAGCTAATCGACATTTTGAACCAATCAGCCTCAAATTCGATAATTACGTTTAACATTTTTGCTTAAGAATTGCTTAAAAAAATAATTGAAATTTCTAGAATTCGATTAAGACATTTCCGATAATTTTAATGTCATGCATCGTTTTAGGCGGTCATATTCACCAATAAAAATGTTCATATCATGGTGGAATACCGGTTAAAGCAAGAAAATATCGAATTTTGAAAATCTAGATTTTGTTCTAGATTGTTTTGAAAAAATAATTGCCACCATGAGATTCCTGGGTCAACTTTAGTCATAACGATATTAATGTATCATAAATTAATTCTATAAAGGGCTCAAAAAAAACAACACCTACCCCTTAACTCAGAATTTATAAGTTTATATGATAACATTTTATGCCAAACGTAATGCCAAAGGCATGATGAAAAGAATACATCTTATGGTATTAGTGTTAGTTTAATAAACTTGTGATGCGTGAATTTTAGTGGTTCCATTAAAAAAGTACCTAAATTTTTAAACGCCATGAATTTTCAAACAATTTAAATTTTTTCAAAAAGTGTCATCTTAAAACTTTTCATCAAACTCGTCTTTTAATTCTCGATTTCAATGATATTATCGAAAATAAAAGCTGATTTCGCATTAACAACTTTACGCGTTTTTTGTGACATAATGGCAAAAACAATTAAAATTTTTTGTATGGTCCTGAAAATAAAATGCAGGAGCAGTGAGAGTCAAAATTGTATTTGCATTAGCATTTTCGAAAAAATTTTTGGCGTACTAGAACAAAAATGGTAGCTTTTTTAACCAATGTTTTGGGATTAAGTACAACTTTTATACAGATATCCTTGGCAATTTGTTTTGTATTTTAGAGTTGCCGGAGGACAAAAAATTTATTGTCAAACATTTTCTTGAAAAACTATCCAGGTACTAGTATGGACAAACTATAATTTGATTCCTTGAGAGTTTTCAATTTCTGTGCATTTCTAGATCTTATGCTGAAGTTCAAACTTTGTGTTTTTTACATAAAATAATTACTTATGAATATGGTTTTAAACTGCCGAAACGTCAAGTTTTTGAAATAAAATATTTTCTTAGAACCGACTTTTTAAATTTTTACCGGTTAATTTTCGGTATTATTGGATGCAAAATATGTTTGGAATTATCTTGCTCCGTTAAAAATGTGATTGGGGCAATGGGGTAACCTAAAAAAGCCACTGAAACAAACATATATTTTAATACTTTATAAGGACCATGCGGCCAGATCTGAACTGTCAAAAAGATTTCAAGTGCTTTGCTATTTTTTGACATAGGCTTTAGGTTTAAACTTTAAAAAAAAACGAATAATTAGCCCAGATTAAACACTTTCTCCACAAATTAAAATGTTTTTCGAGATGTCCCAAGTTCGTAGACTCAGTTTTTTAAATTTAACACTTTCTCCCGATTTGAATAATTTCTCTAGATTTCACAAGTTTCGAAGACTCAGTTTTTTATTCTTACATGAATATGGAATAAAATATCCGAAACGTCGTAAATTACTATTTTATAATATATTTTGATGGTAATTACCGGTAATTTCGCATCATCAGAATTTGAAAGTGGAGGTATTTCAAAAGCGATATATGCAAAAATGATAAAATTCAATAAATTTCTTTCAGAATTTCAAGGGGAAAATTTTGAACGATTCTTACTCGATGGTATAGACTGACTAACAGTTCGATCAGAAATGATTTCAGAAGAAGGTGGTGTCGACATATTCGGTTTTATTGCTTTCAGCCTCCCATATGATTTAATAGAAGACTTTTCTTTACGTTCTGATTTATCAGTTTCCGAACCATAATGCTCGCTATCCTCCACCCATTTTAAAATATGTTTTTCAGGCGATGGATCTTGGCCAATTGGGACATTTGTAAAGTTACTGAACGTCAATTCAGATTCTATCTGTTGATTTAATTCAGATTCTTCCCATGGAACTAATTCGGTTAATTTTGATTCAAAGTCAATTTTGAAGTTTATTTCGTTTAATAATGGAGGAGGAGATTTGAGAAGTAATGGAAAATCTCTACTGATTTCTCTGTATCTTTCTTTTTCGGCGTCTTGAAGTAATGATTCATCTTCGCCTTCTCCGTCTTTCATCAATTTTTGGCATTCAACCACGGTTTCCAATAATTTGTCACACTTAATTCGCGATTATTTTCAAGCTTTATTTCATGTTAGGACTCCTAACTTAGGAGCCTAAAAAACGAGTCATCAAATAAATTCTTGATATAGCGCCTCTTTTAAGTCAATTCAAGCATTATAAGGGAGTCACCCTCGAAAAATTAAAATCTCTGTAAAATTAGAACTAATAAGGCCAAAACTTAAGTATAGATACGTAAGTATAGATCTACTGTGGTATTCGTCTAAGAGGACAGAAAATTTTTTGTCGTTTTGTCCACCTGAAAACGTGTCGTTTTGTCCATTTGAGAAGTACATCTATAAACCTTTCGATAAAACGGTTTGTGCATCTGACCGAACATAGTATGGTAAAATTTTTCTTGATTTTAAGGCTGATCACGTGACCTGGAATCAGCGATCAAAGTTCTACATTATTACGTTAATTATGATCCGTGACCAAAAATATACAAAATGAATAAATTTCATGCAACATGCAAATCGAAAGGTGTTCAAAAACACTCTTGAAAAATTTAAGTTCGAAGAAATAAAACAATTGTTGCAAATGAAGCAAATTCCGATATTACTGTTGGCCAATAACCAGTCTTCACAGTAAATCAGGAAACATTTCAGCCATGATAAATTCGGTCATGATTCAGATGCAAAAAAATTAAAAGTTAAATTTTAAGAGATTTTAATTTCACGAGGTGGGGAAATAGACTCGAAAGGGGCGCATTATCAAGAATTATAAAAAAATAAAACAATCTAAATTAACGTGGAAATAGTTATCAAAAAAATTGAAATTTCAAATCTTTTTGATAACGCATTTATGTGCGCGCAATAAAATGGAACAGAACTCAAAAATATTAAAAAAAATGAGATTGTATATTTTAGGGCTTGTTTATTTTTTACAGAAAATTTGACATTTTTTTTGAAAATATAGTCTTGATATAACTTGAGTTAGTTTCGTGATATAAAAATGAAGATTTTCACAAACCTGCTTATATTTTGCATCTAATTTTTCCAACTCATTATCTACCAATTGATAAAGTTGGAATCGAGTTGTTTTATACTCCAACTTGTACTTATCCGACAAAGTATATTTTTTATACTTCACATACGTCGGATACAAATATGCCATAGTCTCCTTCATGGTCTGAAATTAAAATCAAAATTAGAATTTTTTTACAAATAATGTCTTTCAGATTAATTTGAGAATGGCAGTAAGCAATTGACACTAGAGTTTAACGACGGCGAGATCTTTCTTGTGATACAGATCGAGAAGTACGACGGTCCCTAGAAATAAATTTAAAAATGATTTCTCATGGATCTACAGATTTTTTCACTTGATAGAAAAGTATAAACATTACTGGAATTTATGAAAATGTCATTTACCGTTTTCTCTCTCCTCTGTGGTCATCGTGAGATGTTGATCTTTCTCTCTTTCGGTCAACTGATTCTTCTAAAAAAAAATTTTTCAGATTTTTTGAAATATAGGCATTGAAAATCTATTATGTCCTAAATGTATTTAATGGTCTTTGAAAATTTTATTCAATCAGAAATTTCATAATTTAGGTTGGGGATTCTTTAGGTTCATTAATGTAAGCGCAGTTTAAATTTTACTTTTTCCCTCATGGAGATGTTTCAATAGTTACGGATAAGTACATCAATTTAACCCCCACCTGCTTAACAGTGTTTTGAAACACAGAGACCAAAAATATTATAGGGAAGTATCATTTTGGCCAGTGGATTCTTGGAACAGACCCCTGAAAGTTACCCTTATTTTTAGTAATGTGAATATTGTCTAAGCGGACACTTTTCGAAATCCGGTTTTGTCCGCTACATCTTTATGGTCATTGAATTTATAGTAAAATCCGGTTTTGTCCGCTTAGGTTTTGCCCGCTTAGACTGCCTGTGTCCGCTTAGTTGTGGGTGGACTTGCGATTCTTTTACGCAAACAAATAAAAAATTGCTCTGGTGCCTTGGCGGAACTTTTTCTATATGCCTAGAAAGGTTAACAATTCAAAAGTTAACTTGTAAACAAATATTGCGTCAAATTCTTTTAAGCATTACTTTCAAGGCGTATTGAGTGAAAAATGTACACCAAGCTAATAGTTTTTATCAAGAGAAAATTGTACTTCTGTAGGACAGTTTGTTTATTAAGTGCTATATTTTCTCTAGAATATGCAATAAACTACCGTTTTTTGTCGGAAAATAGATGTCTTCCCAGGTTATATTTTTAAATTTGCCCAAATTTTGTCAAAAACTAGCACAGAACTGTAGAATTTTTTGTTTGGAAATTTAATAAAATCTTCGAGATATGAATTTTTCTACGTCACGTGAAAATTTTTTCGAAAAAAAATAAGCTCCGATTTTTCCGGCAGGCACAAAAAACGACGGAAACACTGATCAGAAAGTTTGACTACGTGATATTCTGAAGTTTTGTTTGTCAATTCAAAAACAAACGTTATTTTTCAAGTGAATTTTAATTTTAAGTAAAACTTAAGGGGGTAACCGACGGGTTTTACTGATTTTCAAACGTTAGTCCTGAGCTCACCGCAATTCGTATTGAGTTCAAACTTCGGATTCTAGGAGATATTTGTTTTGAAATTTTCAAAAAAATGGTGTCAAAAAGTTTTTGTATGACCGGACGGCCGGTATACCGATCCAAAAAGTGATTTTTGGTACCATTTCATCTAGCTCCTGGATATCAAATTTTCTTTTTTTTTCAAAGTCATAAAAAAACTTTTATACTTATAAACTTTAATTTGTGAGCTTAACAGCCGTACAAAGCCTGATTTTCAAATTTCTTGTTATTTAAGAGAAATTTCCAAAATAAATGGGTGTTTTTGTTCGCTGACCCCATTTCATTTAGTCGAACAATATCAGATTCTTTTTGAAGAAAGGCACTTCTTTAAAAGTGTGCAACGCAAGGAGATACAAAGAGTTTTTCAATTTTTTTTTCTCATTAGCTTTTTAGAGGCACTCAAAATTTATTCACCCTCAAATTCGTCAAAAATAGAATTTTGAAGATAAATTCCAAACCTTTTTTTGAGTAAAAATCAATAATTTTAATCACATTTTCGTCAGTAAGTTGCACAATAAAATTAATTGTAAAAATAGTCAGATCGAATGTCTAGATCAACGAGAAAAAGATTAATTACCTGAAAAAAATACTTAGAAAAAATTCCATTATTATGCAAAATTCGGAAAAAATTTTTTATCGAAATTCATCTTTTAGGTTTTATAGCAAACCGTTAACAAAAATAAGAATGTAAGCTAAAATCAGCTTCTATCACTTCTGAGTCTCGAGAAACACGCTCGCGGTTACCCCAAATTTCTGGATCTAAGAAAATATTTGGAAATTTTTTTCGAAATTTAAAAATTTTTTATTGCCATGTTCAAGATCTAAGTATCAATTCACAGTGATCTAAGCAACAAAAATTAGAGCAAAAAGTTATTATTTCAAAAGATACAGTGCGGTAACCCTGTGAGCATAAAAAAAAAGTTCGTCAAGGCACCAAAGCCACAATTGTGGCTCAACTTTGAATGTTGTTCACAGAAAGCTAAGGCATTGGAATTTTAATTTTGTCTGCATAAGGAAGTTGAAATGTCATATTTTTTGCATCGACATTTCATATTCTAGAATTTTAATTTTGAGTTCTAGAAAAAACTAGTGAGAAAAGCAAGGTGTACCATACAGTGAATACACGGCACAGTTGTCTCTACAAATTTTATCTCTGTCGAAAACATGCACAAGAATCTGGCCTACGTCATTGTTTTTGTCCGCTTTGATTATATGTATAAATCAAAAGTAATTTATAAATAAGTCAAAAATTTGATTGAAAAATATCAGATTTTTGATGAAAAATGTTTATTTTCCCTATAAAAAGCAGATAATCGGCATTTTTCTATTATTTCTGAGTAAATATGGTAATGAAGTACAACTGTGGACAAATGTGATTGGTTAAATTCACTTTTATAAATAACTAAATTTTTTCATGTGATACTTGAAGTTGATAATTAGATATTTCACTTCCTAAGAAAAATGTCTGCCCCTAGATACCATAAATTTTTATTTTAACTGTTATGCATGAACAAAACACTTCCTAAAAACTGGCTAATCTCACATTGATTGTGTGTCCCAGTTCCGAAATAATTTTACGGAAGTGAAACATAGGCTCAAATCCTGATAAATCAACTCCCCGTAATGCCGGAACAAAACATTCGAAAAAAATAATTATTTTCTTGAAACCGAATCTAAATTTCTTTATAATGTATTTGAAACAAAAAGAATTCCTCGATCCATTTTTCGTCTTTTTTCGATGATTTAGGTATGCTGGAGCCACAATTGTGGCTCTGTGCTCACAAGGGTTAAGGAAAATAAAAACTTGGAAAATATAGAAAATGTTTGGAAATTTTTGACATCGAAAAATTTTTTTTATATTTTGGAAGCAAACCAGCCACGAAAATTGACAATGCAACTAAAATTAGCTTCCTATCACTTCTGAGTCTCGAGATCAGCCCCGTCGGTAACCCGGCCTTAAAAGTTTAAGTTAAACTTAATTTTAAGAGAGCCTTAAAAAGTCTTATAGAGTATTTTGTAACAAGAGTATTTGACACAAGTTGCTGGAAATTTCAATTGATATTTAGACCAAAAAAATTTAACCTTCCCAGGCATATACCCTTTTGAAAAGATAAAGTCACTTTAAATCAGCCAAAAATGAAGGAAAAACTGATCGCAGAAAGTTCTCTTTCCGATACATTTTAAAATTCAACAATGTGAATCTGAAAATATTTTCTAAAATTTTTTCGGATACTTCGTTCAAATTTTATCACTTGTCGATTGAAAGGCCATTATTTGCTTAACTTTTACTTTCGAAAAAATAATTTTTGATCAAAATTTGGAATTATAATTCGAATTAGCCAGTATTTAGGAAAGTTTTTTGAGTTCAATTTGCTAAAACAATCAGCTTTCTAGACATATCTGGAGCAGAAATATTTTTTTGGGAGTGAAATTTCAAAATATCCGATTTCGATATTAGTATGGATAAACTGAAATGTTTTGAAAAAATAAATAATTTGTGAAAATCATGCCAGAGTGATACAGTTATACCATATTTGGCTTAATATTGTAAAAATAATCAAATAATTTCATTAAATCGAGACAACTAACAATTTTTCCCTAAAAAACGTGATTTTTTCATGAACTTATTTAAAAATATTTTTTGATTCCCAATAGATAAAGTCAATCAGACAAAAATATTGAGTAGAACAAAGCACTGCGCAGTTATGCAGATACACATACATTTTCTGGAGCCCACCATGACGTAGTATCACGTGGTTTAATTAACTTTGCTTTTCAAACGTTACTTCTAAAATTAAACATGAAATTTCTAGAATATAATATATTTATTTCAAAAGTTTAACTTTTCAACTTGATCATAGTATGATCATCATACAGGAAAAATTGAAGGTTGATCTTATAAGAGTTTTCTGTAAACAACGCTCAAAAAAGGCCCCCCTGAAAGGGTATTATGCATTGGCGGAACTTTTTTTTATATGCTTCGGAGGGTTAAGGAATATAAAAATAGTCATGAGTAGAGTAAAAAAACTACCTAAGTATGGAAACATATTATTTTCTAAAATTGCATAAAACACAAAGAAAATTTTAGTGAGAAAATTTTTTTTTGCGTTTTATGCTATCTAAAATAAATCCATTGAAAAAAATTTTCAAAGAAAATTGTATACCTCAAATAAAGGAAGCACGAGAACTTGCGGCGGGAGCTGAAATTGAGCTTCGAAAACGAACAAATCCAACAGCAGCTCTCGAAGAACAACCATTTAATAAAATTCTAAAGCAAGAAAGAAACACGGTTCAAATCGCTCATATCGAATTAAAAACTAACCACAAACTCATTGCCCTAAACAAACAAGAACGATGGGTAGGGTTGCGCTAAGAATACCTCTAATATGAAACTAAAAATTGAAAAAAATGGCATTCCGAGGTTATAAAGCCCGAAAAATACGATTTTTTGGATTTTTTATTTCGCCTTCTGGTGGTCAAATTATGCTGTTTAAAATTTATACTTTTTGATGTAATTTGGAGTTTTTGATATCAAATATAAATTATTGTTAATTTTCATTTCCTTGAACTTTTTCAGAACGGAAAGTAGGTATTATTAAAAAATTCAGGGCAATTTTCGCCTAGGTGTTTTTTAAATTCAACCTGTATTATTTTTCCCAAAATTTTGAGCACGAAAAACTGTTGCTGGAACGCGATTTTTTTTCTTGTTTGTGGTCGTAGATTACTTGAATTTTACAATGAAATTGAAAAAAGATTGTCGCAAGATGGCGCACACGTTCAAATTGTCATTTAAAAATAACCGCAAAATTCTCCCGTAATATTTTTCTTTAGAAAGAGAGATAGATATAATTTTCTTACTTTTTAAATTCTTCCTTAAGGATTCTTCCTAAAGGTAGTTTTTTTTTAAAGGAGGTCACCCTTCTCTTGACTATCACGGGAAAACCATAGCTGATATCG
>SCLH01000863.1:126013-150250 GCA_004367855.1 Oikopleura vanhoeffeni | reverse complement strand
GGTATTTCAAGAACTTTAAAAACATGTTTTCAAGTCTCGCAGACATTGTCGGCTAGCTTGAAAATAGGTCAATAGTTATTCAGATACAAATATTTAGTTATTCTGGTATGAGACTCTCATAATGAGAGTGATTTTGTTCGCAGACTTCCAGAACCTTTAATTTCTCTTCGACCGATAAATGATAGTTTTTCACAGTGGTCTTATTTTTTTTTCTTAGAAATCTTTTTCGAATTCATGTTTATTTAAAATTAAGTTTATTTCATTTTTTGATAAAATTAAATTTATACATTCTAGAAGATTTGTAACGAAAAATTAACTTTAACTCCCACAGTCTTATTACGGTCACGCGTGACCATGACCCGTTTAATCGCAATTTAGGACCCTTAATCATTTATTATGAAACATTTACAAAGTGATAGATCGACTATTTAAATAATTGACTTTTGTGCGTTTTTTTTCTAGAAATTTTTACTGTACAGTCCCTGAGTCAGGGACCCTGACCCCTTAAAAGTAGTCCCATTAAAGCGCGCTTAATCCCCTATGAGTCATAGGCTATGACCCCTTAAAGCGACAAATTTTCGAGATATAAAANATTTTTCATGGAAAAAAAACTTCCATATTGAGGAAATTTTTTCATGTGGATAATTATTCTCCCACTAATTAGTGCATGACACCCGACAATGTCTGAAGTTTATAAATATTGCTTTAAAAAAAATTCTCACATCGGGTCAAGTTGAAAATGGAGTCATAATGAAAAGTGGTTTTTGATATTTTTACAGATACTTCAGTATGTAAAAATTTTTAAAATATGAACGTTTGCAAGTATGGACACTTTCATTTTAGATAAAAAATAATATAAAAATTTTTCACTTTTTTTTTTTCAAAAATCACTTCGAAAAAATGTACCTATCTGCCACATCGCTGCTACCCCCTTAAGGCAGATAACACTGTCACGTATGAGTTATTACTCGCTGAAGATCCATTCAGTATTTGTAACTTACTTATCTGTTTTGAGCAATTCAGTTAGAATCAGGGACTGCTATCCGTAACTATAAGGATCATGATTGAATTAATAATGTTTTAAATTAAACATATCTTCAAATTTCTGAAACCCGTGTACTCAGCATTTCGAAACAACCTTGTACTCAGACAAGTGTCAATTGGCACTAACAAACTTTGAAAAAACATATTTAATTTCCTCTACATGTCACGACCTTTTAATTTGACTTACACTCCCTGACCCCTTTAAAGAAGTCCCCTTAAAGCACGCTTAATCCCCTATGAGTCATAGGCTATGCCCCCTTAAAGCGACAGATTTTCGAGAAAAAAATTTGTCCCCTTAAAGCGCATTTTAAAAATTTTGTTAAATTATGCATTTTTTTTGCATATTATCGTCAGATAAACTCGATATCATCATATAATTGTTGAATATCAAGTTTCGCGGCAAAAAGTGTGTATTTATTTGCTTAGTGGGAGTCTCAGGTATTCCTAAAAGCGTTTGTTTCAATAATTGTAACATAAAATCGTCAATGAAATACGCAAAAACGTAATGATTTTTGGAAAGTTTTTAATGAAACCGGTATTACAATAGCACACCACGTACTTAAACGTCTTGACAGTTACTCAGAGGTCCTAACCAACAAACGGCCTGACTTTGGCACCTTAGTTGATAAATTTATATCCCCTTTTCACACTATGAATGAGATTTGGTCCGTGTCTAGTAAACGTAGCTGGTTTTCTAGTGCAATGGACCAAATATCACTCAAAGTGTGAAAGGGGCATATGCATGTATAATGCGTGCAAATATAGTCTTTACTGTACTTATTATTAACTCCTAGCTTAGCTGTAGCTAATTTCCATTCATAAAACTATTCAAGAAAAATCCCAGTTTTATTTGCTTATTTTCATGAAATTCAATAAAAAAGCCAAAAAAGCATATGTATAAAACGTCCTGACAGTTGCTAAAACGTCCTGGCAATTAATCAAACGTCCTGACAAAATTTCTCAAATCACAGGTGTGAGACCTTTTAAGTCCGTGGTATATTTATCATCTGATATTTTGCCAGTCTTACCGCAATTAAATTCATTTTTCGATAATTTCAGCGTAATATTTGAAACTAACAAAAAAATATTTTTTTGAAATTTTCAACTGAGAATTAAGCCTTGCGGCAATCACTGATAATAAATTCACTTTGTCGGATCTTAAAGAAAATCGTCGGCTGATTACAAAACTTGACAAAAAATCTATAACAAAGTTGTTTTTCACTAAAAAAAATGCACCGACCCCTTGAAGCGCCTTTAATCCCCTCTGACTCCTTAAAGCAACAGATTTTGAAAAATGAAAATGCGCTTTAAGGGGTCAGGGACTGTATTTGAAAGGCAAAATTATTTTGCGTCAGATAAAATTATTGCTGAAGCAGGATTTGATTTATAAATTCAAATTTTTTTTAACGAAGCTGAAAATATGTGATTTTTCTCTAAAACATCGTTTTGAAGCCAAACAATAACTTTTTAGTTCGACATATTCTGTTCCAATTCTCTTGAATCAAAAACGGTTTTGTATTGTACAATACAAAACTGTTTTTGATTCAATGGCATTGGAACAGGATATAGATATAAAAATATATTCAAAACAGTTCTGCATCAAGATAAATAAATTAAACCTTTTTTCATCTAATAAGGGGGTGGGTGTCGCTTTTTGGTACCTTTCAAGCACGCCTCAGATCAAATCTAGGGCAGTTGTAAAAAATCTGAGGATACTCGTTTGTAGATCTAGCCTTCGTCTTACGATTACACATCTCAAAGTCCACCTTGTTACATCACATCACCAGGTGGTGAGTCTATTCTAGAGCACTAAACGGTTTTTTNAAAAAACCGTTTAGTGCTCTAGAATAGACTCACCACCTGGTGGTGTGATGTAACAAGGTTGACTTTGAGATGTGTAATCGTTAGGCGAAGGCTAGACCTATAAACAAGTATCCTCAGATTTCTCACAACTACCCTAGAATTATTATGAGGCGGGATTGAAAGGTACCAGATTACGACACCCACCCCCTTAAAATCTTGGGCAACCATTCATGAAAAATCTCAGTTTTATTTGCTTATTTTCATAAAATTCAATAAAAAAGCCAAAAAAACATATGTATCAAACGTCCTGACAGTTAATAAAACGTCCTGGCAATTAATCAAACGTCCTGAAAATTTTTGTCAAATCACAGGTGTGAGAACTTTTGAGTCCGTGGTGTATTAATCATCTGATATTTTGCCAGTCTTACCGCAATTAAATTCATTTTTCAATAATTTCAGCGTAATATTTGAAACTAAAAAAAAATATTCTCTCGAAATTAAACTTTGAAATTGAACTGAGCATTAAGCCTTGAGGCAATCACTGATAATAAATTCACTCTGTCGGATCTTGAAGCACATCGTCGACTGATTACAAAACTTGACAAAAAATCTATAAAAAAGTTGTTTTTCACTAGAAAAAATGCACCGACCCCTTAAAGCGCCTTTAATCCCCTCTGACCCCTTAAAGCGACAGATTTTGAAAAATGAAAAAGCGCTTTAAGGGGTCAGGGACTGTAATAGTAAATAGGTCAGAATTGGACCATGTTTAGATTTATCCCGAGATTACTGGAATAGTTTAATTGTAAGTTTTAGTTAAAAAATTGGAAACAATGGCCTGATTTGAACTATTTTGGTTCAATTTATTATTCTTCAAATATTTGTGGTCAG
This sequence comes from Oikopleura vanhoeffeni, assembly GCA_004367855.1. Taxonomy (NCBI): domain Eukaryota; kingdom Metazoa; phylum Chordata; class Appendicularia; order Copelata; family Oikopleuridae; genus Oikopleura; species Oikopleura vanhoeffeni. Next base: position 146,515 of record SCLH01000863.1, on the reverse strand, counting down.
TTTGTGCTATCCAAGAACTCAATCGGTTAAATCGTTTTCAAACGCCAAATTAAATAAAAAAATTGGCTGAAAAAGTAGCAAAAAATGACCGCTGGGCCCCGTAATTGATATGTCAAACAATTTTTGAAATTTTAAAGAGTTTCATAATAGAGTCGCATGAAGTAAAACACTAAAATGCGGAGAATGAAATTCAGCAATATTGGACATTTTGGCGATATGGGCACATTTCGAAATATTGGCACTGGAAGTATTGAAGCTTAAAATCGTGAAGTTGCGAAGGTTTCTATCGCCGAAGAAATATCGCCAAATATGCCGAAATCGCTGAACAAAACCTATGCAAATTCGGGATTTTTAGCTAAAATACTTTGATTGGCAATATCGCCGAATGTGCCCATATCGCGGTTTTTTTGAGATTTTTATAAAGAATTGCTTCGTTGGCGTCATGAATGACGTCATGTTCAAGATGGAGTTTCTCAAATTTACTCTTTTCAATTTTTATTTGATTGCGCTCGGTTAATTTTTCGTAATTTGGTGATTCAATTCATTTGAACCTACTGTTTGAACCTCCTTGTAAAATAACCAAAAATTTCAACATGGGACGTCATTTTATTAATTGCTAATTTCGTAGTGAAACCACACACTAATCACTCTGCTTGTTCAGGGATTAACGCTTAGAGACGTATTTTTTGAAGCTTAAAATTGTTAAATCACTTCAAAAAAACCTGGATAATGCAAAAAGCGAAACGTTGCATATACTAAATTACTAAAATATCAAGTTTAATTTTTTAAACTTATAAATCATTCAACTTATAAAATGGTAATTGTTTTTTGAGTTTATTATTGACAATTTATTCATTTTCACGATTTGTTTTCGTATTTCCTCAGCAATCCAGCAGTCATCACCAAAAATTCTATGAAGACCGGATTGCATGATATTCTTTTCATTCACAACTTTAGTTTTTATCAACCACATGTCATGGTCCCCATGACTTATTTACAAATAATAAAATTTTAATATACAAGAATTTTAGCGGCAGAAAAGCGGAGAAAATAACATTTTCATTTAATTTTTAGTTTGAGCTGTAACCTCCGGACCGGAGCTTTCCATTTGCCAGACATTTCGATTGAAGGAGCGGTGAGGCAGACAAGAGCACAGTAGAGACCGCAATAAGGACCGCGCGAGTCTGATTATGTGTCGTAGGTGGTAGTATAACCACGCGACCAATCGAATTTTGATATTAAGCAAGTACAGTAATAGATGAAATATTTCAAAGATAATCGAATTTAAATACATTAGCCATCAAATGAAAGTGTGATATTTACTGGTAATAACCGGATTTACAACATAACTGAAGTTGATAGTACTCACAGTGCTGTAAGCTCCGGACAGGGTGCTCCTTTCGCGAGCATATTCTTCTCTCTAAGATATTCCAACTTATCTAGTATAACTTTCTGATAACTTTATAAGGGTGAAATTTATGTTTTTGCCAGAAATTAATTTCTTATGCATTAAATTGGCTCAAATTGCCAATTGATATAACTTGCATGTGTTACAATACTTCTTGCAATTTCGAATTCATTACTCATGCTATACAGTAGGTGTTGGCAATTGGTAACACTTGCATTGGGCAACACTTTTGAGCCAAATTGATGCCAAAATTGGGCTGAAATGGTGCCAATGAGCAACAGTGAGCGCAATTGGCAAAACTTCTGTCCAAAAACTTGTGTGTTGCTCATTGCCAACACTTACTGTATCAAAGATTATACTTGGATGTTTTCTGCAATCGTGACATAATAATTTCAGTTTATTCGTCAAATTCTGGCCATCTAGACTGAATTTTCATTAAGATACTGTTGAAATTAATCAGCCAATTCTCTTTAAGACCAAAAAATCAAAACAGTAGGAGCTTTATTCGAAGACATTATTTCCACAAAATGAGAGAAATCATGATGTCACTACTAAAATGAACGCCAAAGTATAATTTTCGATATTGCCCCTTATCCATTAATTATTTTATTTTTTACAGTTTGATTTAATTTGTAAGGTCGAATTGAACCAAAACTTGAATTTTGACATAATTTCAATCATTTATTCAAAAAATAGCAAAATAAAATCACAAAATTTTTGTTATACAAGTTCAAAAAATGAATAAAATGGTAGAAAATCGGTGAATAATCAGTTAAAAAGAGGAAATCTAAAAATTGAATAACTTCTTGCTATCTCAAAGTTCGAGAATGTATTTCACCCTTAACTTGAAGAACAATAATGTACTAAATTCGACATCAGAATTTGTAGTCTTTTTGTCAATTGACATCTATGCTCAGAGTGAGGGAAATATAATAATTCGCAATCTACAACACTTGCTCTTCTTTCACAAGGCGTCGCAATTGATTTAAATGGCCCATTCAACACATTAACGGAAAGTTCTTTGATAGCATCAAATATTTCATTTGAATATTTGATGTTGGTCACTATATGAAAATTTCAAATTTTATAAGAAGCAATTCGGTTTTGTCTTTTTTTAAAAAATACGAAGCATTTGTGAAAATAAAAGCTTGAGTTTTCAGGTTTATTGTCTGTTTGAAATGCCATAATAAGCATGTCAGGTACAGTCTGTCATTCAAAATATTTACCCATCATGGTTCAGACTTTTCGCGGGACAAAAAATTGTGTCAACGAGCAAACTCAGGTCGTTATTGCACATATTCTTAATTTTTTGGTCAAAAACATCTGATCAAAACTTCAGTAAGATTCGATGAAAACTTGGAAGAGATGTTTGTTTGAAAATTCAAGACCTGTTACGGTTTAACATATAATTTAGTTACTTTTTTCAGTTAATAAAGAATAAATCTCAAAACTACAGCCTGAGTTATCTTGCTTACTGTGTTTTTTTGTTCCGCAAAATACTCGATGGTGATTGGTCAATATCCGAAATACCTGTATCTGATTAGTTTAGTTATTCGAAATAAAAAAAAAATAGTGAACGAGACAACTCAGGCTGAAGAATTTTTAATAAATTATCACTCATTTCTGAGAATTATGTCATTGTATAGGCAATCACTATAAATTCTTATTAAAGCAAGCAAAAACCTTGATAATTAATTTTTCCCACTAACAAAAGTCACAAGTTCAATTTTTGTGATTTGACTCGAAAATTTTAAATTTTTTCCTATTGAATCGCCAGACCATTTCATGGCGCCAATAAATTTAGCGCGGTTTTCATCTTCGAAATTAATTATTATGCATTTTTTAGAAGTAGTTCTTGCATAAATATCAAGCGATTCCCCGGTATTTTTAACATTCAGATAAAATTTTGGAATACTCCCAATTTTTTCGCAAATCTTTCCATTTCCCAAGAATCCCGCAGGGCAGAAGCAATCAAACGAGCCTTAATTTAAAGATTATTATTTATTTTTGAGTCAAATCAAATTTGAATAATAATTTATTTGTTTATTAGAGCAAAGCCCATTTATAATTGACCTCAAGTTTTCTCGACTTAATTTGAGTACTTGTATCCAGAAAATATTACGCTCATGCCTTATTTCTTGATTACAGGGGCAGGCCCAATATCGCCGAAAATTTACGCCGATATTGGAAATTCAGCGATATCAGGCCTCTCTCTGCATAAGTGCATGTGATTTTTGCACTTTGAAGTTATAAAAAAGGTTTTCAAAGTTTTTTAAGTTTCAATGTTATCTTCGTAATTTTATCGAAAAATTAATTCTGACGATATATCTATCGCGATACAAGTTGTATCATACAACTATTTAATTTGTTTGAATCTTTTAATTTTATATATTCTGTAAAGTTTACCGATTTTATTTCTGCAGATCGCGAGCTCATGGCAATTATCCGTTTTGTTTTTGCATTCATTTATATCTACGCATCTTTTGGAAAGTCTATTATGAGTGTAGCCATCATTACACTCTTTATTAATTTTCGATATAAAATATAGGGATGACTTATTAATTTCTGGGGTTCTGGTCGTTTTCCGACTAATAAAAGTTGTGCTTTCTGGAGTCGTTGTTGTTGAGGTAGTTTTTGTTGTTGTTGTTCTGATAGTTGTAGTATTTGTTGTCGTTTTTGTTGTAATTTTTAATGTTGTTGTTGTTTGAGCCGTTGTTATTTTGACAGTTTTTGGAATAGGAGTGTTGATTGTAATTGGGGCAAGCGGTAGATTTCGATTGAGAAATCTACGTACTGGACAAACATTTTTAACTACTGGTTCAACCACTTTCGAAGTTAAAGAATAGTTGGAATTATCAAAGTATTAATTTAATACTTTTAAATGGAAAGCTCAATGAAAAGTAAATTTTTTCTGAATAGGAAGTCTGTTCTCCACTTTTTTGTCCGCGAAATGCTCTTATTATTCTCTAAAATTTAAAAATTTGTCGGTCATTTTGAATTTTGGTCGGACACAGTATCAAAATAAGCAGAAAAATAAGTAAGAAAAATTTCCTTGAAAGATATTTGACGATTTAAAAAATAAATTGGTTCAAATCATATAATTTACAAGCTGGTACATTTGGTAAAAAAATCTGATAATTTGACTTTAAACTCATGATTGAGTTCAAAAAATAATGACATTGTTTCCGAAATTTCCTATTATTTATTCTAATTTTTAACAGTTCCTGATTCTGTCCATATTTTCCAGTTTTCATTGCATTGAAATTGCATGACGTCAATAAGTTGCTCTATAAACAGGTCAATGAGGATAAATAGTTGAAAATAAACGCTTTTGAAAATTTAAAATTTATGGAATTTTATCTCGAAATCAAGGAAGTTTTGGCCAACACCGAAATTTGATGTGAACTTAAAAGTACTTTTAAATCATTTTCATTCAAAAGGAGTTGGAGCCTTATTTCACCTACAATTACTCTTTATTTGAGCATAATTTTGATTTCAAAAAATAATTTCAGAATGAAAACTTAATTCGTTAAGGTTGAGGTTAATTTTTTAACCAGTTTTACAAACATTTAATTCAATCTGAGGGAGAAAAATTCGTAAATTAATAAAAATAAAATCATTTTTAATAGTGGAATAAACGAAACTAGTTTCAAAAAAACTTCCATCACAAATCAATTGTCAATTTTGTTAAATAAATGAAAATAAGAATTTCTGTGATAAAAGTTAGAGTTTAAAATTCACAATTAAAATTCGGTAGAGATGTTCCTTTATAAAATTTATTTTGCTGAATATTTTGGGACAAAGTAACTGATTAAAAACAAGATTAGTTGGATTTTAATTCTAGATGTCATTTGTTTTGATAATCATTGACCCTATTCTAAACCATTCGCCCATTGACAAGGAGTGTCCATTTTGAGAAAGCTTAAATTTTCGCATTTAACATTTCCCACATTTGTATCACACTCAACCTTCACTGAGACTATTTTTCGTGAGTTGAGTTGGTTAAACATCCGACCCAATAAACTCAAATGTTGCGTGATAGTGTCCCAAGATGCTATTGTAGAAAAATATGTCGAATCTTTAATAACTTGTTCTGAGAACAATTTTCGGCTAAAATTTGGATAGTCAAAAGACGTAAAAAAAGATGAATTTTTTATTAATAAACTTAAAAAAGGCTTGAAATACCTGGAACTCAGGCATTGCAATAACAAATTAAGTCGCGGATGTTGATGCTTAATGCGCTTGATGCATTATGCACTTGCCAGGCTGGTCATTATTAAAACAAATTTCTAAGGATAATATTTCAAAATATTTAATTTTTCTTTCATTGGTAAAAAGTTGTGCAAAATAACTCTTTTATAAGAATTTCCTGCTCAACATTTCATTTTAACAATTTTTCTTTCATTTAAAAAATGACATTCACGTGTGAGTTTTAAATGGCGTTCTGACTTGACTCAAGTCACTTGAGGTCATCACTTTCAAACCACCTTAAGTTTCGAAAAATCACTTTTTGTCACGACTTTACTTGTTATCCACGCGGTATATTGAAAATTATATCAAAAAATGTATCTCAAATTATTTCCTTTTTTTCAAATTTGATATCCGGTCCTATCTGTGGCTAAAGAGGCTAAATTGCACATTTCGTCAGATAAAGATTCTGAATTTAGATAATCTGAAATTGTATAAATATGAGGTTTTTCACAACTGTGTCCATTTCCGACAAAACCGACTTCACATTCACAATAATTCCCACCAGCAGAGGGCGTACAAATGCCATCTTTATGACACGGATTCTCATAACAAGGATCTTCGGAGCATCTTTTAATGAGTTTATGATAAAAACATTTTGGTATGAAAATTTAACTGTTTTTTCTTTTTTAAGGGGGTTGTGGGTGTAGAATGTTGGAATTGCTGGGAAAAATAGCCCTCGCCTCCAGCTGGACTGGAAGGGTCGTAACGGCAGATAAGAGATAAATGAGAAAAAAAACGGGAGACTAAAACACTTCTCTTGTCAACTGCAAGTAAATTTTTTTAATTTTGGTGAAGGATGGCTCACCGGGCGGCATCGAAAAAACTGCGAAAAAATATGTTCTCAATTCACACAAAATTGTAAAATCTCGATCAATTTTGCTTTTAAATTGAATAAACAGTCAATGTATGAAATCTACAAATATTGTCATATTTTATCACATTTTTTCGTTGAAAAAATTATTCTCTGTTGTTTTTAAGACGGTAAAAATGAAATCAGAAATTCTCTTTCAAATCTGAATAAGTCGGTCAATTTTGTTTAAGATTGAATAAAACAGGAAATGTAGGAAACTTACGAAATATTTTCATATTTTATCACGTTATTTCGTGAAAATAATTATTCTTTGTTTGTTTTTATACTTAAAATAAGTTCATACGATATAATTTCTGTGTTGGTGAAGTAGTTGCAGGAGCCATGTTTTCGACGCGGGGTGTCTCTCGCCTCATTCCCCCACCTGGCTCAACCAAAAATAAGGCAATATGATTGGTTGAAATTATTATTTCATCACTTTTAAGAATAAATTATTGTTATTGACGGATACTAGAAAAAATATAAACTATTTTGTTCCACTCATGCATTATTTACACCCACAACCCCCTTAAGGAAGTACTGGTCGCATTTTAAGGCCGAAACCAGGGTTTTCAGAGTCGATGGTGATGATTATTAAAAAAAATCTTGGTCCCGAAAATCATATCAGAGGCTTCTCATTGGTGTTTTCAAAACTGACGATATTTTCAACTCAAAATGTATCTAGAGAAACCATTTATAGTTTGTATTGACCACAAAAAATGTACGCAGAAAACCAATGTCCAATATATTCATAAAAATTTCACCCGGCGCTACAATGGACAAAAATTATTTTTATGCCTTATTTGAAGTGTCCCAGGGAAAATACATCTGTTCGGGAACAGAGATTTAATTTCTCGATTACTAAAATTTTTGACACAAACGATAAAAACTATTTTCAAATTACGATAAATATAATTTTTTGGTGACCAATGATAATAAAAATACTCCTTGTCAACTTATTTTTGTCCATACTTTCATTAAAAACATTCTTAAAATAATCTCGAAAATTTCATGACTGAGTCTCTGAACGCGACCAGGACTCCCTTAAAACAACGATTATCCAAAAAATCCTCTGAAAGTTTTTTTATTATACAGTAGTTGTTGGCAATGGCAACACACAAGCTTTTGGTCACAAGTGTTGCTCATGAATGTTACTGTTGCGCCCTCATAGTCGGGCTTACACTTATACTAGAAATTTATTTTGTCAAAATAGAAAAAATTTTATTGGCGTATTTTCAAAAAGGTTTTTCCTGTTTATTTGAGGACGTAGGATTCGTTTAAATTTTGAGGTTTTCTCCTAAAAATTTTATTTTACCCGTTCATATATCCGTCTCCACTTAATCCGTTTTTACAAGTGCATTTTGGCAAATCTGATAAAGGTTCACAGAAGGCTTCCGAACTGCATCCTCCATTATTAATCATACATAAATTGATAGCTTGGCAGGAACCATTTTTCAACTCAAAGCCAGAACGACATTCACATTCAAAAGCTTAGCTTGGGTGCAAAGCAACGAAAACTTTCTACAATATGGAGCCATCGGATAGTTATTTGTCGCTCCTACAAATAACGGTTTCTCAGATTAGGGTTATATAAAACTAGGTCGGTTCAATTCTGGAATTTATATTTCGTTTCCGTTTCTAAATATTCAAGAGTCAGAATCGATGTAATCTAATATTGGATTCGAATTTATGTTTTCGACTTACAAATCTATTCATAGTGCAATGTTTCGGAGAAACCCTAATTTATTTGAAAATATAACCAAAAGACGATTTGAAATAACGAATTCCAAAAATAAAAAATCGGTTTTAATGTGTTCAAGCTATCTTGTAGAAAATATTTTTCTGGTTATTTTAAGACGTAGGATTTTTTTTTATGTAAAATTNAAATTCATTGGTGGTATTTTCAAAGCTCTACCTAAACTAGAAAGTACTTTTTTCGGAGTTTGAAATCAGCGAGGCGATTTAAAAAAAGAGAAAAAAAAATATTCTGAAAAAAATACAAAATCACTTTTGTTATTATTAGAAATGACTCAAAAATTTTTTTCAAAACTGTATACACAATTCAGACAATTTGAAATATATAAGTGGTATTTTCAAAGCTCTATGTTAACTAAAAAGTACTTTTTTCGAAGTTTGAAATCATCAAGGCGATTTAAAAAAGAAAGAAAAAAAAAATTATTTTGGAAAAATACTTTACGAAAAACTTTTGTTATTATTTCGACGTACTAAAGTTATCTTGATGTCAAGAAGGAATTTAAAGGTTTTGAAAACATGTACACATATGTATAAAATCAATCTGAGTTAACTTACATTGGAAACTTTCGTCATCCTTTCTCTATTCAAAAATAAGAAAAAAAGTATTTTGCATCTTATTTTCATGAGAGCAAAATTATAACTGATTTTAGTTTTGAAGTTTTTTGGAAAGAATAACACGTAGGTTTTGAAAAAAAATTTGAAATTTTTTTTGTTTTTTTTCGAATTTTATGCCTGAACTCAAACTTTGAGCGCTTCTAGGAAAAAAGTGAGAGACGGTATCAAAAATCTGTCAGGTTTAAAGTGTTCTCTGAAATGTTAATTCAATCTGATAAACAGGAAAATAAAATATGATATACAAACATGGTGGCGATGTTTTTGTGCCAAGACGTGCAAAATTTTCGATTTTTTTCGAAATTTCTAGAGTTTTAAATATGTTTTTTGAAATCTTTTAGGATTTAAATAACCACATAAATAGTGTAAACTTTTTGAGAAATTAAAATTTCTTACCAATATTAGTTAGTCCAGGGATGTATTTTGAATTTTTGAAAACTCCTTTTTTAAAATCATAATATAAGTGAGTTCATAAAATTTCGGAGATTAAAAGTACATTCANTTCATAATACGAGTCGCTATGAAGTAAAACACTAAAATGCGGTGAGGAATTGAAATTCAAGCAATATTGGACATTTGGGCGATATGGGCCACATTTTCCGAAATATTGGCACTGGAAAGTATATGAAGCTTAAAAATCACGTGAAGTTGCGGAAGGTTCTATCGCCGAAGAAATATCGCAAATTGCCGAAATCGATCTGAACAATAAACCTATGCAAATTCGGGATTTTTATCATAAAAATACTTTGATTGCAATATCGCCGAATGTGCCTATCGCCCGCGTGTTTTTTTTTTGAGATTTTATAAGAATTGCTTCGTTTGGGTCGATGAATGACGCTCATGTTCAAGATGGAGTTTCTCAAATTTACTCTTTTTCAATTTTTATTTGATTGCCGCTCGGTTAATTTTTTCGTAATTGGTGTTTCAATTCATTGAAACTTACTGTTTTAACCTCCTTGTTAAAATAACCAAAATTTCAACATGCGGACGTCATTTATTATTGCTATTTCGTAGTTGAAAAACCACACAACTAATCACTCTGTCTTGTTCAGGGATTAACCCTAGAGAAGTATTTTTTTGGAAGGCTAAAATTGCTAAATCCACTTCAAAAAAACCTGGATAATGCAAAAAAAAGCGAAACGTTGCATATACGAAATTAACTAAAATTATCAAGTTTTAATTTTTTTAAACACTTATTAAATCATTCAACTTAATAAAATGGTAATTTGTTTTTTGAGTTATTTATTGACAATTTATTCATTTTCACGATTTGTCGTTATTTCCTCAGCAATCCAGGCAGTCATCACCAAAAATTCTATGGCAAGACCGGATGCATGATATTCTGTTTCATTCACAAACTTTAGTTTTTATCAACCACATGTCATTTTGGTTCCCATGACTATTTACAAATAATAAAATTTTAATATACAAATGAATTTTTAGCGGCAGAAAAGCGGAAGAAAATAACATTCTTCCATTTAATTTTTTAGTTTGAGCTGTAAGCTCCGGAACCGGAGCTGGATTCCATTTGGCCAGGACACTTCGATTGAAGGAGCGGTGAGGCGACAAGAGCACAGAGAGACCGCAATAAGGACCGCCGCGAAGTCGAATTATGTGTCGTTAGGTGGTATATAACCACCGCGACCAATTCGAATTTTGATATTAAGCAAAGTCGAGTAATTAGATGAAATATTTTTTCAAAGATAATCGAATTTAAATACATTAGCCCAAAATCAAATGAAAGTGTTATATTTACTAGGGTAATAAAACCGGATTATACAACATAACTGAAGTGATAGTACTCACAGTGCGTGTAAGCTTCCGGACAGGGTTGCTCCTTTCGCAAGCATATTTCTTCTCTCTAAGGATTATTCCAACTTTATCTAGTTATAACTTTTCTGATAAACTTTATTAAGGGTTGAAATTTTATGTTTTTGCCAGTGAAATTAATTTTCTTATGCATTTTAAATTGCGCTCAAATTGCCAATTGATATAACTTGCATGGTGTTACAATACTTCTTGCAAATTCGAATTCATACTCATGCTATACAGTAGGTGTTGGCAATTGGTAACACTTGCATTGGGCAACACTTTGAGCCAAATTGATGCCAAAAAATTGGGCTGAAATGGTGCAATGAGCAACGTGAGCGCAATTGGCAAACTTCTGTTCCAAAAACTTTGTGTGTTGCTCATTGCCAACAGCTTACTGTATTCAAGATTATTAACTTGGATTTTTCTGCAATCGTGACATAATAATTTCAGTTTATTCGTCAAATTCTGGCCATCTAGACTGAATTTTCATTAAGATTACTGTGAAAATTAATCAGCCAATGTCTTCTTTAAGACCAAAAAATCAAAACAGTAGGAGCTTTATTTCGAAGACATTATTTCCACAAAATTGAGAGAAAAATCATGATGTCACTAACTAAAATGAAACGCCAAAGTTATAATTTTCGATTTGGCCCCTTATCCCATTAATTATTTTATTTTTTACCAGGTTTGAATTTAATTTGTAAGGTCGAATTGAACCAAAAACATTGGAATTTTGACATAATTTCAATCATTTATTCAAAAAATAGCAAAATAAAAATTCACAAAATTTTTGTTATACAAGTTTCAAAAAATGAATAAAATGGTAAGAAAAATCGGTGAATAATCAGTTTAAAAAGAGGAAATCTAAAAATTGAATAACTTTCTTGCTATCTCAAAGTTCGATGAATGTATTTCACCCTTAACTTGAAAGAACAATAATGTACTAAATTCGACATCAGGGAAATTGTAGTCTTTTTTGTCCAATTGGACATCTATTGCTCAGATGCAGGGAAATATAATATTCCGCAATCTACAAACACTTTGCTCTTTCTTTCCACAAGGCGTCGCCAATTTGATTTTAAATGCCCCATTCAACACATTAACGGAAAGTTCTTGAATAGCATCAAATATTCATTTGGAATATTGATGTTGGTCACTCATATGAAAATTTCAAATTTTATAAAAAGGCAATTTCTGGTTTTTTGTCTTTTAAAAAATACGGAAGCATTTGTGAAAATAAAAGCTGAGTTTCAGGTTATTGTCTGTTTGAAATGCCATAATAAAGCATGTCAGGTACAGCCTGTCAAATTCAAAATTATTACCCATCATGCGTTCAGACTTTTCGCGGGACAAAATTGTACGTCAACGATGCCAACTCAGGTCGTTATTGCCACAATATTCTTAATTTTTTGGTCAAAAACATTCTGATCAAAACTTCAGTAAGGATCGATTTGAAAAACTTGGAAGGGATGTTTGTTTGAAAATTCAAAGACCTGTTACAGTTTAACATATAATTTTAGTTACTTTTTTTTCAGTTAATAAAGAATAAATTCAAAACTACAGCCTGAGTTTATTCTTGCTAACTGTGTTTTTTGTTTCCGCAAAAATACTCGATGGTGATTGGTCAATATCCAAATACCTGTATTCTGATTAGTTGTTATTCGAAATAAAAAGAAAAATAGTTGAAACGAGGACACTCCAGGCTGGAAGAATTTTAATAAATTATCACTCATCTTACTGTGAGAAATATGTCATTGTATAGGCAATTCACACTAAATAAATTTCCTTATTTAAAGCAAGAGCAAAAACCTTGATAATTAATTTTTCCCACTAACAAAAGTCACAGTTCAATTTTTGTGATTTGTACGTCGCAAATTTGTAAATTTTTCCTATGAATCGCCAGATCCATTTCATGGCGGCCAAATAATATAGGCCAGCGGTAATTTCATCTTCGAAATTAATTATTATCATTTTTAGAAAAGTAGTTCTTGCAATAAAATATCAAGCGATTCCCCGGTATTTTATAACAATTCAGATAAATTTTGGCCAATTACTTCCTCAATTTTTCTCGCAAATCTTTCCATTCCCCAAGGAAAGTCCCGCAGGGCAGAACAATCAAAACGAGCTTAATTTAAAGATTATTATTTATTTTTGAGTCAAATCAAATTTGAATAATAAATTTAATTTGTTTATCTATGAGCCAAAGGGCCCATTTATAATATGACCTCAAGTATTTCTCCGACTAATTAGAGTACTGTGATCCAGAGAAAATAATTACGCCTCAGCCTTATTTCTGATTAACAGGGGCGGGACCAATATCGTCCGAAAATTTACGCCATATTGGAAATATTCAGCGATGATCAGGACCTCTCTCTGCAGATAAGTAGATGTGAATTATTTGCACTTTGAAGTTATTAGAAAAAGGTTTTCAAAGTTTTTTTAAGTTTCAAATTTATCGTTCGTAATTTATCTGAAAATATTTAATTTCTGACGGAGAATCTATCAGCGATACAAAGTGTTATCATACAAACTATTATTTGTTTGAATCTTAATTTAATTTATATATTCTGTAAGTTATCCGATTGTTTATTTCTGCAAGATCGCGAGCTCATGGCAATTATCCGTTTGTTTTTTTGCATTCATTTATATCTAGCATCTTTTTGGAAAAGTCTATTATGAGTGTAGCCATTTCATTACACTCTTTATTAATGTTCAGATATAAAATATAGGGATGACTTATATTTAATTTCTGGGGTTCTGGTCGTTTTCGAGACGTAATAAAAAGTTGTGGCTTTCACTGCGAGATCGTGTTTTGGAGTGTAGTTTTTTGTTGTTTTGTCTGATAGTTGTAAGTATCTTGGTTGTCGTTTTTTGATTTAATTTTAATGTTGGTTGTTTTTGAGCCGTTGTTTATTTGACAGTTTTTGAATAGGAGTTGATTGTAATTTGGGCCACGGTAAGATTTTCGATTGAGAAAATCTACGTACTGGACAAACATTTTTAACTACTGGTTCAACCACTTTCGAAGTTTAAAGAATAGTTGGAATTATCAAAGTAATTAATTTAAACTTTTAAAATGGAAAGAACTCATATGAAAAGTAATTTTTTCTGAATAGGAAGTCTGTTATCCACTTTTTTGACACCGCGGAAATGCTCTCATTTAATTCTCTAAAATTGTTAAAATTGACGGTTCATTTTGGAAATTTGGTTGCGAACACAGTATCAAATAAGCAGAGAAAATAAGTAAGAAAATTTCCTGAAAGATATTTGACGATTATAAAAAAAATTGGGTTCAATAGCATATAATTATACAAGCTGTACATTTGGAACAAAAATCTGATTAATACTTGACTTTAAACTCATGTTGAGTCGAAAAATAGTGACATTGTTTCGAAATTTGCTATATTATTCAGATTCTTTAACAGTTCCTGATTTTCTGTCCATATTTTTCCAGGTTTTCATTGCATTGAAATTGCATGAACGTCAATAAGTTTGCTCTAAAACAGGTCAATGAAGAAAAAAAATATTTGAAAAAAAAGCGCCATTTATTTTTTTGAAAATTTAAATTTATGGAATTTTTAACTCGAAACAAAGGAGAAGTTTGGCCAACACCGAAATTTGATGTTGAACTTAAAAGTAACTTTAAATCATTTTCATTCAAAAGAAGTTGGAGCCTTATGTCAGGCCCTACAATTACTTCTTTTTTGAGCTATATGATTCTTAGATTAAGAGAATGATATCAGAATGAAAACTTAACTTCGTAAGGTTGAGGTTAATTTTTAACACAGTTTTACAAACATTTAATCAATCTGAGGGAAAAAAATTCGTAAATTTAATAAAAAAATAAAAATCATTTTTAATAAGTGGAAAACGAAATAGTTTCAAAAAAAACTTCCATCACAAATTCAATTGTCAATTTTGTTTATTAAAATAAAATGAAAAATAGAGAATTCTGTGAAAAAGTAAGTTAAAATTCACAATTAAAATTCGGATTAGAGAGATGTTTTCCTTTATATAAAATTGTTATCATTTTGCAATATTTTGGGACCAAAGTAACTGTATTAAAAACAAGATTAGTTGGATTTAATTCTAATGTCATTTGTTTTGATAATCATTGACCCTATTCTAAACCATTCGCCATTGACAAGGGAGTGTCCATTTGCAAGAAAAGCTAAATATTTCGCCATTTAACATTTCCCACATATGTATCACAACTCAATCTTCCACTGAGATATTTTTCGTGAGTGAGTTGTAAATCATCTCGACCCCAATAAACTCAAATGTTTGGGGCGTGAAAAATAGTGTCCCAGATGCTATGTAGAAAAATATTGTCGAATCTTTAATTAACTTGTTCTTGAGAACAATTTCAGCTAAAATTTGGATTAGTCAAAAGACGTAAAAAAAGATGAAATTTTTTATAAATAAAACTTAAAAAAGAGGGTTTTGAAAATAACACTGAACTCAGGCATGCATAACAGAGAGATTAGTCGCGGATGTTGATGCCTTACATGTCGCTTGATGCTATATGACAACTGCCCAGGCTGGTCTATGTATTAAACTTAACAATTTCCTAAGCACTAATAATTTCAAAATATTTAATAACTTTTCTTTCATTGGTAAAAATGTGCAAAAAATAACTCTATATAATAGATTTCCTGGCTCAACATCAATTTTACATTTTAAACATTTTATCTTTTAAGATTAAATGACATTCACGGTGGAATGGAGATCTTTAAATTGCGTTCTGACTTTGACGCTGCAAGTCACTTGATCAGTCATAACTTTCAAACCACCTTAAAAGTTTCGAAAAATCAGCTTTTTGTCACGACTTTACTTGTTAATCCACAGCGGTATAAATTGAAATATTATATCATAAAAAATGTATCTCAAATTTATTTCCTTTTCAAATTTGATACCGCGTCTTATCTGTGGCTAAAAGAGGCCTGAAATTAGCACATTGCGTCAGATAAAGATTCTGAATTAAGTTAGATAATTTGAAATTTGGTATAAATATGAGGTTTTCTCAAACTGTGTCCATTATTCCGACAAAAAACCCGACTTCACATTACAATAATTCCCCACCAGCAGACAGGGCGTACAAAATGCCATCTATTATACACGGCCTGATTCTCAATAACAAGGAACTTACGAGTCGATCTTTTCAAAATGAAGTATTATAATAAGACACTAAACATTTTGGTATGGAAAATTACACGTTTTTTCTTTTAAGGGGGTTGTGGGTTGTTAGAATGTTGGAATTTGCTGAAGAAAAAATACCCCTCGCCTCCCAGCTGGAACTGGTAAGGGTCGGATAAGCGGGCACGATAAGGAATAAAATGACGAGAAGAGAAAAACGGAGACTAAAAAACCTTTCTCTGCAACTGCAAGTTAAATTTTCTTAATTTTTGGTGAAGAGAATGGCCTCACCGGTGAGCGGCGCATCGAAAAAACTGGTACGCGAAAAATAAAATGTTCTCAATTCACACAAAAATTGTAAAGAATCTATACTGATCAATTATTTGCTTATTAAATTGAGAACTAAAACAGTCAATGTATTGAAGATCTCAAAATATGGTCCATATTTTATCACATTTTTTCGTTTCGTTGAAGAAAAATTATTCTCTAAGTTTGTTTCTAGACGGTTTTTTAAAAATGAAAATTCAGAAATTCTTCTTCAAAATACTGAATAAGTCGGTCAACTTCTTGTTAAGATTGAATAAAACAGGAAATGTAGTTATAGACTTAACGAATATTTTTCTATATTATCACGTTATTTCGTGAAAAAACATTATTCTTTTGTTTGTTTTTATACATTAAAATAAAGTTCATTACGATAATAATCTTTCTGGTGGTTTGGTGAAGTATTGCAGGAGCCCCATGTTTTCGACCGCGGCAGGTGTCTCTCAGCCTCATTCCCCCACCTGGCTCCAACCAAAATAAGCCAATAATGATTGGGTTGACATATTATTATCAATCACTTTAAGTGATAACTTAATTATCGTTATTAAGACGAGATACTAGTAAAAAATTATAAACTAACTTTTTGTTCACTCAATGTAGCATTATTTATCAACCAACAACTCCCCTTAAGGAATACTGGTCGCATTTAAAAGCCGAAACCAGGGTTTCAGAGTCGATGGTGATGATTATTAAAAAAAATCTGGTCCGAAAATCATATCAGAGGCTTTCTCATTGGTTTCAAACTGACGATATTTTCAAAATCAAAATTGTATCTAGAGAGAAACCATTTATAGTTTGTATGACCACAAAAAATGTACGCACAAAACCAATGTCCAATATATTCATAAAAATTTCACCCGCGCGCTACAATGGGACAAAAAATTATTTTTATGCTAAATTTGAAGTGTCCCAGGGAAAAAATACATCTGTTCGGGAACAAAGAATTTAATTTCTCGATTACTAAAATTTTGACACAAACATAAAACTATTTTCAAATTACGATAAAATTATAATTTTTGGTGACCAATGATAATAAAAATACTCCTTGTCAACTTATTTTTGTCCATACTTCATTAAAACATTCTTAAAATAATCCGAAAATTTCATGAACTGAGTCTCTGAACGCGACCAGGACTCCCTTAAAACAACGATTATCCAAAAAAATCCTCTGAAAGTTTTTTTATTATACAGTAGTTGTGGCAATGGCCAACACAACAAGCTTTTGTCACAAGTGTTTGCTTCATGGAATGTTACTGTGTGCGCCCTCATAGTCGGGCTTACACTATACTAGAAATTTTTATTTGTTCAAATAGAAAAAATTTTTATTGGGCGTATTTTCAAAAAAGGTTTTTCCTGTTTATTTGAGGACGTAGGGATTCGTTAAATTTTGAGGGTTTTCTCCTAAAAATTTTTATTTACCCGTTCATATATCCGTCTCCATTAAGGGGTACCCGGACGAATATTTTGCGCTCATTTAGGGCCAATTTTAGAAGTGACTTCAAAATGTTTTCAAAAACTGTAAATATAATTTCAGACAATTTGAAATTCCTTGGTGGTATTTTCAAAAGCTCTACCTAAAACTAGAAAGTACTTTTTTTCAGAGTTTGAAATCAGCGAGGATTTAAAAAAAAAAATTATTTTTGAAAAAATACTAAATCACTTTTGTTAATTATTTAGAAATGACTCAAATTTTTTTCGAAAACTGTATACACAATTCAGAACAATTTGAAATTTCAATTAGTGGTATTCGCAAAGCTCTATGTTTAACTAGAAAGTACTTTTTTCGAAGTTTTTGAAATCACAAGGCGATTTAAAAAGAAAGAAAAAATATTTTATATTTGAAAAATACTTTACGAAATCAACTTTTGTTATTATTTCGACGTACTAAAGTATCTTTGTGTCAAGAAGGGGAATTGTAAAGGTTTTGAAACATGTACACATAGTAAAAATCAATCTGAGTTAACTTACATGTCAATCCTTTCTCTATTCAAAAATATAAAGAACTAAGAAAAAAAGTATTACAATCTTATTTCTGATGAAGGTAGCAAAAATTTATAAACTCGATTTTAGTTTTGAAAGTTTTTGGAAAGAATAAATACTGTAGGTTGATTGTTTGTACTTCTCAATAACCTACAGGGGCCAAAGAATATCGGTTATAAAAAAGAACTGAAAAATTCAAAGATTTTAGTAATACTGATTGTGGCTTGAGTCAATCTTGCAAAATCGGCTATTTTAGTGTATGATGCACCAATTCTTTTTGTAACTGTGTCTATTAAATCTAGCTGCGGTCTCGAATAGAGAAATTTTTGAAATAAACTATTGAGTATCATGTCCTGGAAACAGCTTGATATTTTCGCACTTGAAATCACTTGCATTTGGTGTAAACTCATTTCAGTCCTAATTTTTAAGTTTACTCAAAGACAACGCTTGGCAGTAAATTTTAATTACTATTTTTTAATTCGCATTGTGAAACTAAGTAAAAAAGACTTAATAAAAAGTCAATTTTTGAAAAAAATTTGAAATTTTTTGTTTTTTTTTCCGAATCTTATGCCTAAACTCAAACTTTGAGCGCTTCTAGAAAAAAAGTGAGAGACGGTATGAAAAATCTGTCAGGTTTAAAGTGTTCTCTGAAGTGTTAATTCAATCTGATAAACAGGAAAATAAAATATGATATACAAACATGGTGGCGATGTTTTTGTGCCAAGACGTGCAAAATTTTCGTTTTTTCGAAATTTCTAGAGTTTTAGAACTTTTAATTTCCCAAGATTCAATGTATTTGGTTCAAATATGTTAACCTCGGAGTAGCTTATGGAGATGTATTTTCGAATCCATTATTAAACCCAATTTTGACCGATAAAGACATATTTCTCGAAATCGTTAACTATAAGGACAGTTCGTTTTCTTTCTACGGATTTGTACTTTTCGCAGGTTTTTCAATAATTCTCGAGACAACTGGTCTTTGTTTGTCAAGTTAATAATTCAAACAAATATTTTCTGTTTTTAATTATCTATAGAGTTTTAGCTGGAAATTTCAAATTCGCCCTTGATAGTCTTTAGATGATGAAAATAAAAGATTATTGAAAAAAATCATGAGAATCGGTGGATAGACGAAGCCAAACATAACTTTTTAAGAATGTTTGACCAACTTTTATATTTAATAAAATAGCGCGTTGTATGGCAAATCACATACTGTATTATCAAAAATTAATTTTATTTATGATAAAACACTTAATTTTCACCTGCCAAGAAACTAACGCTCTAGTTATTCATACGAAATCGCTTAAACTGGCCCTGTAAACTTTCGACCGAAAGATCAATTTTTTGTTGAAAAATTTTCCCAAAAAAAAAATCTGGGTCTTAAAATCACCAAAAAAAAATCTCGACAAGAAAGCTTAAATACATCGATTCCCATTTTTGAGTTTTGAAATTCATAATTAATTAACATTTAATTCAGGCTGTTAAATTGACAAAATTTATTTTTTATCACATAATTTGGGCCTTTAAATAACTTATAAGTAGGGGACCATTTTGGACATACTTTAGCATCATTGGGGACGACTTTTTGTAGGAATTTGGAATTATTTCCTGGTAATTTCTAGGCTGTATAAAAGAGGTTATTTTTGGTCAAGAATAATCAGAAATATTTTTAAAAATTTTGTCATTTCTTGTTCAAAAATTTTGAAACTAATTTGAGGTTGCTACTACCATATTCAGCCGAGATTTATGTCAGATTTTAGAATACATTGCTAACTGATGAAAATTTCAAGTAAACTAGTTTGAATAATTTCAAATCGATTTTTTCAAGGCTCTAGCATATCGGGAAGGTGGTTTGTTAAGCTCTCAAATATTNTTTTCTAATTTGAAGGTCACGTGATCGCTTTTGAACTTTGGTGTAATGAAAAAAAAGTCTTAAAAACTTCTAAAGAACCACTTCACTTCTTTCAAAATTGATTTAAGCAGTTTTTGGAAAAAAACAGTACTACTTTTACCAACCTTATTCCTTAAATAAACGGCCACGTGATCATTTTCGGGCTATGATGTAATGGAAAAAATGTCTAAGAATTTTTTTCTAATCACGATGAAAGGTTTAATTTTGTGATTTAAAAAATTTTTGCAAAAAACAAGTACTGTAATACAGTAAAAATTTTCAAATAAAAACGCACACACGTCATTTTGTTTCAACGTTTATCGATAACTTTATAACTGATCTTGTCATTAATGATTAAGCGTCGTGAAATGCGAAGGTTGGTTCTGTTAGTAACAAATGTTTTTGGAATATCAACCATGCTAGTTTTGCGGGAAATGGCCTCGAGGAAGCTCAAATTTGGGACACCCACTCCCTTAACTCGTAGACTCG
>SCLH01000863.1:109217-119772 GCA_004367855.1 Oikopleura vanhoeffeni | reverse complement strand
TTGGATCAAAAAGTATTGTCTTCGGAAGTAAACTTAAGCCAAAATCGCCTACAATCAAATTCTCATAAAATTTGAACCAAGTATTCGAAAAATTTTAGGAAATATTTTTAGTTAACATTGTGAATTCAAAATATATCATAAGGAGAAGTTTTTGCGATCATTTTTCCATCATTTGCTGATTTAAAGTGGCTTTAGCTTTTCAAAAGGCTTAATGCCTCGGAAGGTTAAGAAAACACGGAGATTACAGAAATTTGTGTTAAATTTTGAGAAAACCGAAATTCAAATTCATATTTTTTTTAAATCCAGCTCAGGCGCACCTATGGCAAATTCAAATAGAAAATATAACGATGATGTCAAGGCCTTATTATTTTTTTGATTTCATAAATTTTTTCAAATTCTCAAAAGATAACTTTAGTATCGCGGAAAATAATACATGAAAAGTTGACTTTAAACAGTGTCAAAAACAACAAAACGAAAATTATATTTTTTCTCAAATTCCAACTCTCCGATTAATTTTTTTATATTTCTTTGGCGAACTAGTAATCTATTCAGAATGAACTTTCTGCAAGATTAAAATCACTCAAATCAATTGATAGCGGTGAAAAAACAAATTAAGTCGACATGGCCATAAACTATGATTTAATATACTGAAGTCATAATCAACCGTTTTAATTTGTCCGGTTGATCTCGGGGTAAGTCGCAACCTGAATAATTCAGCCGCCTAGACGGTTCAGCGCTGCCAACGTAGCATAGGATAAACCCGGTTAGTCTGGCAGATTGTTCGGCTTTAGCACTTCGTATTGCCGTAGCAAGCAAGTGTAATACTTAACATAGCTTGCTGCGCTTCTTTATCCGTAGTTCTACTAGCATGATATCTCTGCGGAATAAGTAAGACTTGACACATCAGTTAATTGTAACAACTCGACTCGTATTTTGTTAACTCACAGTTCACATAATGTTACATCTCGTCTTACTCGTATTTGGCGTATTCTCTGTGTGATGTACTTGCACACTAATCCGAGATAAGTTGAGTTGATTGCTCACTAGCGATGCTATTGGTTAGTGGCCAATCTTTGAATCTAGCGTAGGCTTACCGCCCACCCATACTTCTGCATGCCACACTTACTGTTGTATACTTCACCTCTGTTGTATAGTAAATAGTGTTAAGCCTGCTACAGTCTGTGAGGAAATAACTTCGTGCTACGTCCCCTTGGTATGTTAGAAAAAATTTCGAAGAAAATTTTCTTTATACCTAAAGCTCTATTCTAATATTACATGTCAGTTCAATCTAAATAAAACTGAAATTCTTTAGTAAACCCAACTTTCTGTAATTTGCCTAACACTCACTGTAAATAAAAAAACCCAAAACTTTCTTAATACTGATTTTGTTTCCCTTCGAAATCCTTTAGATTGAAAGATTTGAAAGATATGAAGATTGAAATAGTTTTAGAAACTGAGAAAAGAATGAATAAGTTAGTTGATCAAAAGTTGAAAGGATTTCAGGAAAAATAATCTGAAGTTTTGAAGGCGAAAGATGAGCTGATAAAGGTTATGGAGAGTGACTTGGTTAAGTGCAAACTTTTCATGTCAAAGTTTCCGGAGTTAGATTCAAGTTCAGATGGCAGATTGACTATCGATGAATCTTTCAAACCTACTCAAGAAATTGAGCCTACAGAAGTTGTGCAGACCGCAGTGGAGGTTGCGTTGACTAAACAAAAAGTTTTGTCTACTAAATTTAGAGTAGTGTCCACTAAGGTTGAATCTGTAGTAAAGTTGCCGAGAATTAGAAAGAGGGTTCAGAAGACGGTATCACTGTTAAGTAAAAAGTGTAGGCCAGGATATTCTGGAGATGGCGATAAGGAGAAACTAGTATCTAGTAAAACTAGAATAGTTATAGAGGGGGTCAATGAGATCAAAATGAACTCCTCAGACAGAATTTTGAGAACTTCAGTAGAAAATCTGGATAAGGATTTAGAACTGAGTTTGAAAGAAGCCAGGTCATTTGAGAGTAGTAGTTCTCTACTAAGATTGGACGAGATCGGAACTCAACAACCCGATGTTAACGATCCGTTATTAGATGATCTTATGGGAGATCAATCGCAGGGTTCTGAATTTGAGCGAGAATTGGCTATTGATAAGTTGGAATTGGAAAGAGTAAATAGAGAAGTGATTGTAGAACAAGAAAAAAGCTAGACAGAAAGCTAGAACTTAAAGAGCTAGGAAAGTCAAACCAGAAAAAATGGATGAGAATCAGAAAAAGTCGATTGGAGAAGTACAAAAGCGAAAGTCGGTGAAATTGAATGTCAAAGATAGATTTGGAGTTAAAGGCAAAAAGAGTGGAAATTAAGATTTCTTTTTGTTAAAACATTATTCTGTAAGTTTAATTTTGCTTTGTTTGTGAAAATACTTTTTAGTTAGGTTTTAGGATTTGTTAGGAAATTTCTGTAAAGGTTGCTAAGGAAATCAAAAGGTCTGTATATAGGAAAGTTTTCGGGTGTTTATTACAGTAGGTTTTATGGCAGAAGTTACAGCAAAAGTAAGGCTTAGGTTTTTGAAAATTCAGTTGTTTTGTAAAAATCTGAATAGTAATGTTAGAATAGAACTTTAGGTATAGAAAATGTCTGTGAATTTTTTTTGTATACCGGGGGGACCCAGCACGCTAAGTTATTTCCCACACATATACTTAGTATACACAGTATCATGTTCTGTGTACAGAACGTAGGAAAGTGTATGCAGAAGTTATGTGTAGGCAGTAAGCCTACGCTAGATTCTAAGATTGGACGCTAACCGATAATATGGCTAGTGAGCAATCAACTCGACATTACTCGGATTCGCGCTTAGGTCAACTCACATTAGAGATTACTTTGAAGCGAGTAAGTAGAGATATTACATTTAGTTGAACTGTGAGTAATTGGATACATAGGTTGTATCTACATTAATCAAAGTGTCAAGACTTACTTAATCTGCAGGATATATCATTGCAAGTTGACCCGACGGATATAAGAAGCTCCGCAGGCTAAGTATAGAATACAGTGCCTGCTACGGCAATCAAGGATACTAAATCCCATAGATCCAGTCTGAGACCAGTGGGTTTAGTCCTATTGCATAGAATTTTTCTTAAACTAAAGCTTAAAACAATTAATCAAGTATTGTAGATCCTAAAAAAAAGATAAAATAAATAAAAAAAACTAAAGTAGCAAAAAAAAATATTTTTTTTTGTTTTCTTTCAGAATTGAATAAGCCATATCAAAGTTTTTTTTACATACTAGACTATTCTCGTGGCAAAGAGATTATCTTTCAGCTACTTTATTCGCTTTCGAAATGTTATCCTCGGGGAAAAAATCTAACCTAACCTTATTACTAAGCAGATGTACAGAAAAGTGAAAAAGCAATTTTCGCGCTTCGCTTACATCTGTTGATTGGTTTGTTTTGTTTTTGATTGAAATTTGTTTTTTGTTTTTGAGTTGAGTAAGTTCCTTGCCCATGCTTAAGGGCAGGTGGCTGTTGTCCGTAGGGTTTTTTTTCACCACGTGCTAATTGAATTTGAACAAAATTCGAGACATTGAATCATTCCATCTTTCAAATCCTGCAGCAAATTTTCTTTGATTACAACCTTCTTATAACATTCTTCCATTGATCCTAATCATACTGTCCGACTTCCAGCTCTGCATCTACCCATACTTCCGCCGTGCCCTCAAACAGTGATACTGGATGCTAAAGCATACCTCAGACACGGCGGGTCAAGCGCTGAGACCACTCTTAAAACTCAGCGCCAGAATAAGTAAAATATACAGATTTCCATACGCTTTATCATTCCAGCTCCATTGATAGCCATCTTGATTCCAGTGCAGTTGATCGTAACCTGGACTAACGACCTTAACTATCGAGCCAGAAACCCGTGTGAGCCCAAACGACAGAACTAACACTGTCACAGACTACAATTCAAATATGTCATAGAGTTTGCAATTTTATTACCAAAAAATTGTTTGAAATTTTTTACGATGAGCCGTTCGAAAATTATTTTTTCCTATTTTTATTAGGATTTTAGTCAAAATTTCTTAAAAATTAATTGTGTGAAACGATACATAATATCAAAATTCTGAGGAAGCAAGGTTTTTAGGAAAGTATTAAAGGATTCTTTTGATATAGTTATTTTTCTGCAGTCTCTATACGAGAAATAATTTTTTCACAAGTGATTTTATGAAACCAAAATAATGAAAAAAAATTTTCAAAAATTATTTTTTGAAAAGACTTGAACGGCAATTTAACCCAAATAGAGCCGAAAAGACAAATTGATCAAATATGAACATAGGTGGTACTGATTTGAGTTGTCAAGCTGATAAGCAATATTTTTCACATTTATACTGCATATATTTCGACGCGCGGCGATATGAATAATTGTTTTGTAAGCGAGCAAGATATCATATTTTCAAATTTGAGATCAGGCTTCAATAGCTAAAGGTTCACTTCCTAAATTTGTAACTTATAGTCATTGTGAAAAATGTATGGTTTTCAAGGAAATACAAGGTGAGTGAACTCTCTTTTCTCTCGCAGTTATCTAGTTTTACAAACTTCGAAATTTATAAATGTTACGTGTGTTTACTTAATTTTATCTTGATCTCAATCAGTAACAATAAGTAAATTGATATCTTTCCCAGTTTTCCGTGGATAACGCGCTCAACAGTATTGCCTTTAGATAGGCTTTTGGGTGTAAGGCGAAGTTCTCTCGTTTCTGGGTGTGAGGCAGGTTAAATGATATCGAATTTCTTGGATGAAGGTTTTATCACCTTTAGATAAATAATGTTCGATATAAACGCAAATTGAATCTCAAATCAAGAAATGTATTTTAGCACGCTCATTAGCACGAAATTGACCTGTCGTTGTTATACCGTCGCTAGAAAGTTGTATACGGGGAGTCTGACGATTTGAAATAAGGAATTTAAAAAATAAAAAATCGGTTTTAATGTGTTCAAGCTATCTTGTTGATAATTTTTTTCTGGTCATTTTAAGACTCAGGATTTTTTTTGTTATGCAAAATTTTCAAAAAATCGATTTTAAGGTCAATTTTTCGTGATTTACAGCGTAGCAATACGACTAAACCCACTGGTCTGGGACTGGATCTATGGGATTTAGTATCCTTGATTGCCGTAGCAGGCACTGTATTCTATACTCAGCCTGCGGAACTTCTTATACAGTGGTTTACCACTTAAAGCCCCCCTAGAACTTTGGCAAAAAAGGGGGGTTTTAACTGGTCAGGGGGGCTTTAAGTGTCATAGGCCAGGGGGTTTAAGTGGTCACAGGCCAGGGGGGTTATAAGTGTCAAAAGCGTTTTGGGCTGAGAAAAAAATCTGAGAATGTTTATTCTAGATATCTGACTTTATTTTTTTAATAAATTGATCTATATTCTTAATTTCATTAAACTAACATGAAAAAAGTCCGAATGAATGATAAGAATGGATAATAAAGAGATGACGGAAAACAAATAGTGTGGGGTCTAGACTGCCACCTACGGATTTGACGAGAAAAAAAATTGTAAATGATTTATAATTTTTCTAGCTCAGGTAATTTCAATCAAAAATTTGCTTTTGACTTTCTGGAATTAAAAACTCGTAGACTTAAGACATGAATTTGTACCCAGACTCGATTATGGCGACGCGTCCCTCATCTTATAAATCGAGGCATATTACAAAGTTTAATTATCAACATACATTTTTCAATAGCTTAAAATAATATTAAGCCAATTTGCTATACAATTAAAATAACAAAAAAAATTTTTTTAAACGATTAAAGGCATTTAATGAGGATAAGAAACTAACTTTGCAAAAATTACCTCGCAGGTTACACACAAAAGTGCAATAATAAGATGAAATTAAACCTTAAATTTATATTTGAAACTACCTAATATAAAACTTCAAATGATTTTCTATCGCTCTGTCTGAAATAATTATAGGTTTTCCCACTAAATTCTCTAGCAAAATGACTCTTAAAATTTTCTAGTAAAAATTATTTCTCGTCATAAGAAACGCTTTACTTTCTTCTTTCTTTGCCTACGCATTTTTATGTAATAGTATTTCGGAAGTTTTGCTTTATAGAAATGCTTTATTTTAACGGAGGCCATACTGTTCATTCAATAAAAGTCTTAGAAATTCGTTACGATTATTTTAAGGGGTCTTCACGTGATTTGAGTACTTTTGAAAAAAAGGAATAGTACAGTAATTTGAAAAAATACTCTAATTACGTCAAAAGATTCCAGGGTCAACTTCAAATGTTTTAAGACTTTTTTCTCATTACACAAAGTATCGAATAAAATCACGTGACGAAATAATTCAAAATAAGGTTTTGAAATATGTTCATAGATAAATCCTTATTTCTCAAAAATAAGATACGTGACGTGTTGGAAAATATTATTATGTTCAAAACTCTCAAATTAGGTGTTTTTCGGAGTAATTTGATCACTATTTGTTAACTTGAACCAAAACCTTATTTCCTAATTTGAAGGTCACATGATCGTTTTTGACTTTGTTATAAAAAAAAGTCTTAAAAAACTTCTAAAGAACCTTTTCATTTTTTTCAAACTGTGATTTAAGCACTTTTTTGAAAAAAACAGTACTATTTTTGCCGACCTTATTTCTTGAATATAAGGTCACGTGATCATTTTAGGGCTATAGTGTAATGGTAAAAAAAGGCTTAGAGTTTTTTCTGACACGATGAATGGTTTAATTTTGTGATTCAAAAAATTTTGCAATAAATAAGTACTGTAAATTACAGTCTCTAATACAGTAAAAATTTTCAAAAAAACGCACAAACGTCATTTTTGTTTCAAAGTTAATCGATAACTTTATAACTGATCTTGTCAGTTGATGATTAGCGTCGTAAAATGCGATTAAATCGTGTATAGCGACGCGTCGCCATAAATCGAGTCTACGAGTTAACTCCCTGGTGTCTAAAATGACGAAATATGTCATTTTGAAAATTTTCGGAATATTTTTTATTCGCAAAAAAATTGTGTCTCGACCTTGATATTAGGATATAAGAAAAATGGTGGTACTTATCAAAGAGAAATGTGGCGAACCTCAATCCGATCAACCCTCAATATCGAAATTTGGGGGGGGGTTTTAAGTGGTCACAGGTCATCGGGAAAATTAAATATGCCCAAAAAGGGGGGTTTTAAGTGGTCAGGGGGAGCTTTAACTGGGGGGCTTTAAGTGGTAACAGCTGTACCGTCGGGTCAACTTCAATGATATCTCCTGCGATTAAGTAAGTCTTGACACTTTGATTAATGTAGATACAACTTTGTATCAATTACTCACAGTTCAACTAAATGTAATATCTCTACTTACTCGCTTCAAGTAATCTCTAAGTGAGTTAACCTAAGCGCGAATCTCGAGTAATGTCGAGTTGATTGCTCACTAGGCATATTATGGGTTAGCGTCCAATCTTAGAATCTAGCGTAGGCTTACTGCCTACACATAACTTCTGCATACACTATCCTACGTTCTGTACACAGAACATGATACTTGTATACTAAGTATATTGTGTGGAAATAACTTAGCGTGCTGTCCCCCGGTATACAAAAAAAATTTCACAGACATTTTCTATACCTAAAGCTCTATTCTAACATTACTATTCAGATTTTTACAAACAACTGAATTTCAAAAACCTAAGCCTAACTTTGCTGTAACTTCTGCCATAAAACCTACTGTAATAAACACCGAAAACTTTCCTATATACAGACTTTTTGATTCCTTTAGCAACTTTTACAGAAAAATCCTAACAAATCCTAAACCTAACTAAAAGATTTTTCAAAAAACAAACCAAAATTAAACTTACAGGATAATGTTTTAAACAAAAAGAAATCTTACTTTCCACTCGGAATTCTTCATCTTTGTAAAATATTCCATCTTGATTTCAAACCGCCACAGAATTTATGCCCCGCTTTTACAAACATTGTTATCGACGCCGGTGGATTACGCATTTGACAAATGCTGCCAGCATTTAGGTCACATTCCGTGTTTTCTGGTCTAGAAATGATTGTCAACTGCTCCGTGCTCATCCGGAAATAACCAGTACCTCATCTTATGAAATCCTCATCCAGCTGCATGGCTTTGATCTCGTATTTCTCTGGGGAATCTGGCTGTGAGATCTTGTCCATGTATCGAACATTTGTCTTTGATTTCATCAAGTATCTCGTATCGTTTTGGTACGCAGCCTACTGTATTTTGGAAACGCAAGCTTGTAACGCTCTCTAGTGGCAGGATTTTGAGTTTTAGCCTGCGGGTTTGTTTTCGTATGAAATTTGAGTCTTAATTCTACGTCCCCTATGGTATACTCCTCCTTTATCTCCTGGAGCTGATTGTCACTTTTGCGTTTATACGTGGCTCTAGCATCGATTTCTTAACAATTAAAACTTTGGACTTGTCCTGTCTGATGTTTCTAACTGCGGTTTTCGAACCTTGAAATGATGCAGAGTCGCCTCATCGGCTTCTCTATTACTTCCGGCTCCAAAGACTATGCAATGGGCCTTCTCAGTTTGTCCGATCCCGATTACCAACAGCTTCCTTATGGTACGCGTGCCCTATCCGGTCCATCGTGTGCCTGTTTGTCCTCGTAATCAGGTGCGTTGTAACATGATTTCGCCTTCTGTATACAGAATTCTTACTTCTGCCCTCAGGAATTTTCGACTGCTGTTAATACGGGTTTCCAGTTTTTTCCGTAGCGTTGTAACCAGTTTTTTTACGTTGTTTGCTAGCAGATTTTTTCGTTGCAACTTTCCAACGCGCCCTTCTTTATCCTGGCTTTAATCGCTTTGTTTTTTCACATATGTAGTTTTGGTTCGTTGTCCCGTTTTGGCAAGGTCGGATCCACCCATCAGGATGTGGTTTTCTTCCGCTTCTTTTGAGTCCATGATCAGCACGTCCTGTAGTTTGATCTTTTTCTCAATTCCAATTACTACCACCTCAATGTAGCGAACAACTCTTTGCAATTTTTTTTCCATTTGCAGTGACGAACCTCCGGTTTGGCATACTTCTAACAGTATGTTTAACGCCCTCAGCAGATTTTTGTGAACAACTGACACTGCTGCACCCGACATCAAATCAATGTCGCACGTTTCGCGTCTCCAAATTCCGTTATGTTCACCACCACGTATGGATGCCATGTTTGGGCTGCAATTCTATCGGTCCCACAATTTTTCACCGATAGAATTTGCCCTGGTAGTCAAGCTGAAGTTTGGCTGCAGTTACCGTCCCTGTCGTGAATGTAGGATTCTACTATCTCTTTGGTCGGCCTGCGATAGTCTTAACTGAACCCCTGTTTTGTTGGCTTCGTCTGCTCTGCACTTCCTTAACCACCTCTGTATCTTCATCTCTGCCTGCTCTACCTCGACTTCTGCCTCTTGCCGGGCGGTCTGTAGTTTGAGCAGTCTGGTAAGCATGCCAAAGTCAGATTTCTTGCTCTCGTCTTTTGAGCATTTGTAACAAATCTTCGCATTTGGGACACTTTTGCCCTGATTTGTCCGAACGTTTTACTTAAGTTCGGACTTGTCTGGGGTTGAATCGACCTCTCCTGCCGGATCTGTCGTTTCTCTGCATGCGGAACTGCACCGATTATGTTCCGCTTTTTCAACAGATATCTTCCCAAGCATCTATCAAGTTCTCCATCCTCTAGACCTTCGACTTCTCCGGTTCGTGAGCTACATGACAGACTGCCATCGCACCTCTAGTCTTTCCGCATTCCAGCTGGATGAGTTGTTGCTACTTGTACTATACTCTGCCACGGTCGATGGTAACAAATCATGTCCTGCGACATCGCAAAAATGGTTTTTCTACGATCTGCATTTTGACTTGTCCAAACCAACCGGTGCTATAGCTTCGATGAGCAACCACACCAGTGGCGAGATCGTGTCTCCTTCCACCGTACAGGCTCTGTTTTCACCCTCAAAGTATTCATTGTCCGTCCTATCCATGACATGAGCTCGAATGCTGACTCCAACCGATTGCACATTTAAGGCATGAATTTTCTCGGCGTTTCAATGAATCGTCCACGACTGCTCTGACCTCCTGAAAGAATTCACTTGGCCGCACATATTCGTGTTGTAAAGCGTCGATACCATTCCAAGATAGTATCCGTTTTCGGAAATCTTCCCAGTTTTCAAATGTCTCCCTCTGCACTTTTCTGCACTATGAACTCATCTTCGATGTGTGCAGTGATCAGCGTACGAGTTGTAAATGCCGTCATTCTCCATTTCAGTGCGGGCGCAGCATTACGTCTCGCCCTTTGCGAAAAATGTCAACGTTTGCACACCGTGTTCGTCCTAACCACCTTGTAAAGTCCATCCGTTGTAGTACGATATGAAAGCTTCTAACGGACTGATCGTGCATCGAAGGAATCTCCTCTTTGTCCACGAAATCTTGCAACTCGTCACATGTTTTAAGACAGCCATAGTCGACGACTGCTTCTTCAGGATGTGCTGCGCCCTTAGCTTTCCACGTCCATTTCAACGTCTTCAAAGCCTCCGGCCGCAATCCCGATTTTCTGAATTGCAGTTTCCACTGCT
>SCLH01000863.1:82001-109196 GCA_004367855.1 Oikopleura vanhoeffeni | reverse complement strand
TGTTGTGGAAGGGCTTGTTACAGGATTTAAATGCTCATGTAAAAAAGAGGCGTGACTGTGTAGGTGGAGCGTTGTCGGATCAACGCGAATGTTTTGGCGAAAGCTATTTTTGTAATTGGCGGACAGGGTATTAGTGTGAGTATGGAACATGGGAAGATGTTGTTGTACGGTGTTGGCAAGAATTCGTGAGTGTTAATTAATTTGTTTTGTTTCGCCTAATAACAGATTTGACAATCACACTCTCAAATTCGTGAACGCAGTGTTGAATTAGTATAGAAGCTTTTTTGGCAGGCATTCTAGGTAAAATGGGACGCTATTCAAGCTGTTATAGTTTGAAAACTATTGAAAGTCGAGAGATGGCTTGCTTTTTTCAAAATTGGTAGATTTGTGAACGCCACGGCTTGAGCACGAAAGATGTAAAAAGGTAAAGACATTGCTAGTAAAAAATTAAGTCTGGGGTTTTTTTTCGCTCTTCCTCCCTGTCGAAGTGTATTTGGTGACGGCTTTAAATCCTACTTTTATTTCCTTCTATGCTTTTGGAGTCCAGTATATGGGTAGGGAAATTTATTTTTTATTTAAAATTTGTTTTGTATTTTGCGATTGCCTGATCACGTGAAGTGATATCAGAAGTACAGTTATTACATCGAAAGATTTCACCAATAATGGTTGACCATTTGTAGTGTTTTTGGGTGATATTGAAGTTTTGAAAATTAACCGTTTTAATCAGTAAAAATGATAGTTTTCGGAAACATTTCAAGAGTAAGTTTTTACCATTTTCTAAAATAAACGGTTGTGTTCCAAAAATGTTAATTTTAGAATCTACCATATTTTTTCAGTGGTGAAATTTAAGGTATGGATTCAAATGGCGATCAATTTGCCCAACAAGTCTATCTTTATAATGCGCTCTTTACTAGTACTATATATCGTTCTTACGTAAACGTACGAATATCCAAGAAGTTTTGTTGGTTTTCCAAATCTGGGTTTGAGTGATGCCGTGTCGAATAAGCTGCAAAAAATATTGGCCATCATCTGAGAGCCCAATTGGCCAATTATTTTTGTTCCACTTTCTGTCAGATTGAAAAAATTTATCTCTCATTTCTGAAGATGATTTAATAAAAAATCGAAACGTTAAAAAAATGCAATTTTACAATTGATATTGAAAATGTTTATGGGTCTCAACACCAAAAAAACAAAATACTGATTTCATCGTTTTGACAGAAGCGAGGCGTAGCTGGCGTGCTCCAAAAAGCATGTCAGAACTATGGGGATAACCAATACAGTGTTATCCCGCAGAACGTGAAAACGACGTGAATCAATGGTTATGGTCACCAACTCGGGCATAGCGAGCCCAGATAACACTAAGAAGCCACACTATGTTGCAGGCAACAGTCGAAACGTTGTAACAACGATTGTACAATCGAACCCGGGAGATCAGGAAGGCAATCTGTAGTGCAGATCTGCTGGGAACTTCAAACTCATTGATATGACAATGAGGGAGAAAACTGATATGTAGACAAATCAAAAAACTAAATATCAGAAAAATGTGAAAACTTTTTCAAAGTACATAGGCCAAACAAATTGTCAATTGATGGTTTTGGCTCCCGAAAATTTTTTTGCCTTTAGATAGTCAAAGAGTGTGAGGGGGTTAAGCAACTGAATGACCTTCAACGTTAATAATCGATTCTGATTGGTTCAAATTTAAACAAAACAAAAGACGGAAATCAGAAAAATATGAAAAAAAAATAGCTTTTTGTTCTCAGCGCAGAAATTCACGACAAATGTTGAATGTGAAATGTTTAAATATTCAACTCGTAGAGTAACTTTGAGCCAACAAGTTGGCAACACCCGTTTTGCTTGATTATTTAGCAAAAATTCTAAAATTATTTTTAAAACTATTTTTTATCGGGACTGCACTAGGGTAAAGGGTGCAGGTTTGTCCAAATTTTTTTCGATTTCCGGATTTTATTTTGGCTCAAAATAGCCTAATGAAATTTTTTCTCCCAGTGAGATAAGGTATCATATCCTATTCCGAGTACACTAGATCAAAATTGCCTAGGTAAAAATACAAACCATTTGTGTGTTGAATTCGTTAGTTATAATTCAGGGTGGTGAGGAAAGTTTCTATCTCTCTCGTGTCGCGAACTAGACTAGATAATGGGGGCGCCCGAGGTCTCTTCCTTCGTTTTGCAAAACAACTCGGAAAAAATTTTTCCCAATTCTGAATCTTGATTCTTCTNAGAAGAATCAAGATTCAGAATTGGGAAAAATTTTTTCCGAGTTGTTTTGCAAAACGAAGGAAGAGACCTCGGGCGCCCCCATTATCTAGTCTAGTTCGCGACACGAGAGAGATAGAAACTTTCCTCACCACCCTGAATTATAACTAACGAATTCAACACACAAATGGTTTGTATTTTTACCTAGGCAATTTTGATCTAGTGTACTCGGAATAGGATATGAACACAAAAAATTAAAGTTCTGCATTTTTTCGATATGCGTGACATTCTAGACTACGAGTTAAAATCTGCATGACACCGAGCAGCTTATATTTATTGAACTTCCAAGATGAAAATTTTCTAGGAAGAAATGATTTAACTCAAAAATTGCTATTATATATTTTGCCCCTTTCCTCTACATTTGTTAATGCATGTTGCATTAATTGGACAAGTGTTTTTCGTTCGACATTGATCCTCATCACAAATTGCTTCACATATCCCGAGTTTTAACTCGTAGCCGGTATCACATTTACATTCAAAACCGTCACATAAGTTGATACATTCTGAATTTAACGGACAACTTGAACTTTTTTCGCACTGATTCTGATCGCATATTTTTTCACAGGATTTATTTATCATCTCGTACTCCAAATCACATTCGCATGTGAAATTCGGGCAGGTTCCAAGGCATATTGAATTTGGAGGACAAATTGTCTGACATAAATTTTCATCACATTTTGATATCGTTGTCACGGTCTCGTCTTTTTTGCTTATTTTCCTCTGAAGTAAATCCAATAAATTTTGTTGCTTTTCCATGACAATTATCAAAGCCTTATAATTTTTAAGAATCAATTCATCAGCAGTTTTTAAATCTGAAATTTCGTTTTTATAATTGTTTTGAATCAAGGAATTGTCTTCAGTCAATTTTTTAAGGAGATCTTTAATGGGCTTCGAAATTTTTAAACCTTGAAGTCAAAATGAAATTTTTAATTATTTTATCTGTCAAAAATTAAATAAATAAAATAATCGTGGGTTTTGAGAAATTGTTCTGCAATCCCCTGAAAGTGCACCGACGATTCAACCAAAAGATTCATCATCTATTCTTATCATGTTGAAGGGAAAACCAAATCGGAGCCAATCAGAGAGCGCAATTTTCCACGCTTTTAGCGGTGCTCTCTGAGTGGATTGAACTAATCAAATCATATAAAAATTCTTGAAATTTATCCCGTTTTCAAAAAAATTTCATACTCAGTATGCTTTAAGAGTATACATTTAACAATTAACGGTAGAAATTTTTCAAAACTGAGATTCATTATAAAAATATGTGATTTTTCTACTCTGACTTAAAAAATTTTATCGCGAATAATGCAAAAGTTTTACTAATTAATGATACAATTATCAGCAAATACTTTTTTCCGCAGCAAAGACTAGTTCTACAAATTCGCTTAGTAGTTATACTAGAACCAGAAACTATGCATCAGTGGACAAAAAATTTTTGGTCGAATATTCAAAAATAATTTTTTCAAGTTTTCAACAGAAAATTAAAAAAAAATCAAATTTTCCGAATCAATTTTTCGAAGCAAAATAATAGATAACTTTGGTCAATTTCCGAAATATGAACTATTTGAGTTTTAATTTCTGATCGTAATTCATCGATTATATTCGGGGACTTATAAATTATATTATTCACCCCCAAGAAGTTTCGGAACAATCCACCCATTATTTCTATAAGTCGAAATTAATGGTGGAAACACTACTTATAATGATCACACATCAAATTTTCAGGTATAACTACTTAATAGTCCTTGGAGTCCCGTTTCACTCTTTTTGATCGAAAAAGTCAATTTAAGCGTTCTATCCCCCCCTCAATCTTGAATTTTATTTATAAAAAATAACAATACTCCGGCACATGAATACAAAGCCTATCCTTGTGTTATCACCATTTCCAGATTCAGTTCCGTAAAAATTCCTTGTAAAATAGAAAGCTCCCCAACTAAATCGGTTTGTTTTTTCCTCCATCGAATATTTTCAGTTTGTTCTCGAATAAAATTTTCATAATTGCTATTATATTTTTTAGTCAATTCATCAATTTTCAAATTAACTGAAACAATCTTTCGCTTTGAAATTTCGCATTCAATCAGCTTGGAATTGATAATTCCGATATGTTTTCTGAGATGTTTAATTTCAGCTTCAAAAAATTTGTCAGTTCTACCTGTAGAACTTTGTAAAGGTTCATCTTTAGGTCGTTTAAATAACGTCATTTGGGCGTCGAAATAGTTTCTATTTTCATCTTTTTCGATATCTAATTTACGAACCAGTTCTATAATACGGATTAAAATTTTTAAGGTGGTTATTCGGTCTTCAAATCGAAAATTTTGTATTTTCGTAACGCTTTTAACTTATAATAAACTCATGATAAAAAATTTAGTTGCATCGGATTTTAAACATTTTGTGTAAGCTTTGAACCTTGAGCGTCACTTAATGTGAATTTGTTATCGTCATGAACCAATTTTTTTGCTTTAACTTTCATATCTTATCAATGTTAATTTTCTCGAGCTAAAAACAATTCTCGAGGTAGCTTGAAATTATTTAAGCCAAATCGCTATTTACCCATTTTCAAGGATTTGAGTGATCAAATAATTCCCTTATAGTTTCTTTGGGACAAATATCAAATCCGGTCCAGGTGAATATAAAAAATCGCGAATTGAGAAATATACCTATTGAAACCCTATTCAAACGCTGATTTTGACTTGGGGCGCTCTTGAGCTCGATATAAGAAAATAACGAATTTGAATTTCAAGCATAAATTTCATTTTTCCGTATTTGAAAAACTGTTGGTAAATTTTTGTTAATCTGCAATTTCGAAAATAAATTTGATATTCAATTATAATTTTGCTTGTCGATAGCTTTTCATCAGGTATTCCAGTTTGAAACAATTTTTAATGAACATGATTGCCGTTCTCTTATTATTATAAACAGTGTAAATTCGAGTTTTTGACTGAGTTAAACCTCATTTTAATGCAACAAAGCAAAAAATAAATAATATTATTCACAGTGTTTATCACAGACAATCGAGTTCCAAGACTGGATTGTTCACCTACTTTTCGGTTTCGTTTTCGCAAAAGCTTCTTTGTTCCAAAATTAAAATAACTGATTATCCGCAATGACAAAATAAAATATTATTAATGAAAAAAACAAAGTATCTTTAATTATCAATAACAATGCGAATTACAGAGTTTCGTACATAATGTAATTTTAATTAACTTTTGTGTATTTGCTATCAATTTAACTAACCGCTACAGACAAATAAAAATCAAACTGTTCTTTATGAGGGTTACCCTCGTGAAATAAACTGGTGGAATTGTTATCTCCAGACTACGCCTGGAAAGTACTTTTTATCGTTTTTAAAATATATCGTGTTGTTTTTTTAGCATCTTGATTAAAATTGTTTTTTTAATGTGAAGTACCGTTTTAGGAACCAAAAAACACAAAAATAAAGTATTCGATAACTTATAAGCTTTGAATACATACATAGGTTTTAAAATTTGTAACTTAACAATTAACGGGAAAGTAGACTTTTGCATGAAATTCTTAAAATGAGCTCAAAACAAGATGTTCCTGGGCGGATGCATGCCGAATATTGGAGAAAAATATATAGGCTTTTGAAGACAAAAAAACTTTATTTTGAAGCTCGTTTTAGGTTGGTCGAGCAATAAATTTCACGATTTCGAAAAAGGAATTTGATTAGTTAAAAATGGGTTTCCATTTTATTGACCCATCTTGTAGAGAATTTATTCTGATCACTTTAAGTCTCAGGATTTTTCGGTCTTTTTCCAAAAAAAAACTTTCGTTCAAATTATCACATAAGGTGCTGATTCCAGCTTTACTTTGATTAAGTTTAAATCCAAGACTAATATTCTTGCTATCTCTGAACGTAAACTTCCAATTTCGCTTGTGTCATAAAC
Source organism: Oikopleura vanhoeffeni (assembly GCA_004367855.1). Lineage (NCBI taxonomy): Eukaryota > Metazoa > Chordata > Appendicularia > Copelata > Oikopleuridae > Oikopleura > Oikopleura vanhoeffeni. The sequence continues at coordinate 103,018 of SCLH01000863.1, read as the reverse complement.
ATCATTTTTCGCAGATGTGTCATGAACTTCAACAGCATGATTTGCAAGGTAACAATACCTACCATTTCTTTGATATCCTCGCAAGCAATCACATCTATAAAAAGATTGACAACAATTCTTGAGAATTTTGAACAATTTATTACAATTGAAACTTTTTAATTATTTGAAAAACTAGGTTGAATATGCAATAGCATTAGGAAAATATTTTTCCAGAAAACTTATTTCCATGGATTGGCAAAATTATCTAAGTCTGAATTATTATTTAGGATAAATTGCGAAAATTTTGAAAAAATTTTAATTGTTTTTTCAAATTTCGACAGTTTATTAAATTTGAAAAAAATCGATAGGATTAAAAGCCTCACCGCAAAGTTTAATTTGATCAATAGACTTGGCAAAAAAATTGTTAAGGAAAAAAAAATTAAATTTCCATAGTGTCAAAATTTCTGACGATACATTTTTACGAAACCAAATTAATAACAGGTAATTACATTGTGTAAAATTTAATTATAATACTTCGATTTGTATTTTTTTGTCTGCTTCGAAAAACAGAAGAGAAGGCCAGGGAAATATAGCAGTTCAAAGTCTGCCGGTCTTTTTTGGAACCTCAATTTTCGGAAAATCTCTAGAAAATAATATGAAAATAAAATACTTTGTTAATTACTCAAAATGTTTTTGGACCATTTGGTTTAAAATTGGTGATAAAAGAATCGTCAATTTATCCGCAGATTAACGGAATATAAATGAGGACTTTGCCAACCTTATCTGTATCCTACTTTGAGATCTATGCATTTTGAATTCGAGGGACAATTTTGTTGATAGACACAATCATCACTTTTGATCAAGGAGTTATACAAATCATTATACAGTCTGAACAATTTGAAACAAATTTGACAATTTCCACATTCATTGCATTGATCGTTAATAATTTTTCGTACATTTGCAATCATTTTATTTTGGTTCTGATTTTCGAAATCTAAATAATGACAAGGTATCTTGATTGGGTTAAAACTGACGCAACCATAATGTTGAAAGTTCAAACTTAAGTCTGATAATGCATCAACCAAAGTATTCCAGGCTTTGAATTGAGATGAACACTTCAAAAATATACTCAAAATTAAAACTTTAATATATCTTTATTTCAACCAAAGTGTATCTTGGAAAAAAGGGTAATCTCTATAGCTCGTGTTAATAATGGACGTGTGACAATGGACCGATCAACTTTGGCGGTCTCAATATCAAGTACTATTGACTATTATCATACGCAAGACAACCACTAAGACAACATAAGTGGGATTCGAACACGCACTATGGAGATTACTCTCCTTTTCAACATTCACTTTGGTAGGAAAAAAGATATAATATATTTTTTGAATGTGTTTTCTTGTTAACCAAAGAGCATTTGCAATTTGCGACCCTACTTTTCTCACTCAAACCCTTTTTTTTATCGTGACAAACAGTTTTGCGAATGCAAAAAAGTGTGCACTCATATTTTTCGGCTCGAAAATATTTTGCAGATAACTTTTCTGGGTGCGCGCCACTGGCGCTTTTGTTAGTAAGCACAATAAGTTTGGCTCTTATTGATCGCATATCACGGGATTATTTCCGCAATAATTATTGAATTATGGAGACGACTTTTCTGAAGTAATGATATTTACAGGAAGACCGATAGTATGTTGTAAAATTCTGAAAAAAAGATGATAATTGTAAATCAATTTTGTTCTTCACGAGTTGGCAAGGCAAATATTTATGTAAGCCGAATTCTGGAATTCACATCGATTAATTTTTAAGACGAAATTTTGTGGACAATTCCTTATTATTGGAAAATATTCAAATGTATAAATATTGATCTCTAGCATACCTTGCAATCGATTCACCCTAGTTAAGGGGGTAGCAGCGATGTGGCAGATTGGTACATTTTTTCGGAGTGATTTTTGAAAGTAAAAAAAATGTGAAAATTTTTTATTTTATTTTTTATCTTAAATAAAAGTGTTCATTCTTGCAAACTTTATATTTTTAATTTCCCACCACACTTAAGTATCTGTAAAAATATGATAAACCACTTTTCATTATAACTCCATTTCCAACTTGACCCGATGTGAGAATTTTTTTGAAGGCGATATTCATAAATCTCAGGCATTTTCGGGTTTTATGCGCTATTTAGTGGGAGAATCATTATCCATATAAAAAAATTTCCTTAATATGAAAGTTTAAGTTCCTTAAATTTCCTTAATATGAAAGTTTTTTTTCCATGAAAAAAAGAGAAAAACAGCTTTTTGGAAAAAAAATTGACCTTCAATTGCGTTTAAATATCAAAAAAACTACTGACTTTAAAATAAAAATAGCCTATAACACCCGAAATTTAATTGAGATTTTTTGAATTAAATAAATTTTTTATAAATTGCGTACCAAATGGCACAAACGGGTGTCACAAGAAAGTGTTGTAAATTTCATCAGTAGTTCAGAAANGATATTCGATTGACCCTTCCATCGGTTGAAATACGGAAATCAAATACGGAAATCAAAATTTGGACTTGATTTGCGAAAAATTTTAATAATATTTCTAAAAAAAGTCGACAAAAAATGACAAATGAACATGTTATGATTTTTTAAACAGCAGTCAGAAAATATGTAAACATGCATGAAAAAAGTTAAAGTGGCTACTTTTTTCAATTTCATTGACAGATTTCAGAAAAAAAACAAAAATTTTGGGTGAAAAATGCGTGAAATTTTAAATATGTTTTGAATTTTTTGGAACATTTTACGAATTCCAAAATAAAAGTTCGAACTCAAATCTTTCCTTAAATAGATAAAAAAATATTATAATGAGCTGATAAACATTTATTCTGGTTCAGCTGACGATAATAAGCACAAAAAAATGAACCAACTAATTATTTTCGTACGTTAAAGATGAACGCCAGTCTTCCACATCGCTGTATTCCCTTAAGGGAGTGGGTGCGCAATTTGGCCTCTTCAGGCCATTTCCCGCCAAACTAGCAAAGGTGAATATCCAAAAAACATTTTTACTAACAAAACCAACTTCGCGGTAATTTAACTTAACAGTAATTGATACAATCCACCACCTCGACACCTACGTTTTTAAAAAGCTGCTAAAAAGACACGCAGTTTGTCCTACTCCTTCAATTTTCATCATTTTTTTATTTTTTTTGTGTCCAGGCTCCGGAGAAGCCCCTAAACAAGATAATTGCAAAATTGCTTGTTGTTTTTAAATTTTTGCTTTCGCGCCCAAAACAAGAAAAAAAAAACGAAAACAAAAATAACTCATTTGTTTCTTTTACGCTACCGCGATTTAAAAATTGCACCAAAATCCTAGAAGTGTTTGTATTATACGGAAATAATTATTTGAAGCATTTTTTCTGGTTTCTAAAAATTTGTCAAAAGATTTAGGCTCAAAATGAAAAGTTGCCATGCCCCCAAGAGACCCAAAGCAAAATTTCGTAAAAAAACTCTCTAGTTTAATTGTCAAAACAGAGTCCTTCTGCTTTCAATGCAGTATGAGTCGAAACTGTATCTCTCCAAAACTTGGGTGAGGAGATAGCTTTTGCCTGGAGGCCTCCCAAACTGACCATTTCAAACAATTTGCTAAAAATGGAAAAATTGACATGGCCCACAAGAGACGCCGAAGCAAAATTTACGAAAAAACTCTCTAGTTTATGTTAAACAAGTTCTTCTGCTGTAGATGCGGTATGAGTCGAAAACTAAATCTCTCAAACTGGTGGAGGAATAGGCTTTGCCTGAGCCTCCCAAACTGGATCATTTCAAATTTTAATTTTTGTTTTTTTGGCGTTTTTTGTCCGTGAAAGCGAAATTTTAAAACAAAGCGCTTTGTGCATTATTCCGTAAAGGTTTTCTCCGAAGCCTGACACATAAGAAATAATAAAAAAATGATGAAAATATTGTCGTAGGTGTGGCTGTAGGTGGGATCGTATAAGATTACTGTTGAAGTTTTAAATTACCCGCGAAGGTTGGTTCGGGTAGTAACAAATGTTTTTGAATATCACCTTTGCTAGTTTGGCGGGAAATGACCTTTGGAAGAGGCCTCAAATCAGCGACACCCACTCCCTTAACCCGCATTTCTTGCATGCCCCCAAGTTATGAAAAAAATAATAACTTTTCTAAATGAGTACGGGTTCAAATTTAAACAAAAATACAAAACCCCCCGAGTTCTCAGAAATTATCAATTTATTCAAAAAACAAATTTAACAACAACTAATTTAAGTAACAAATTTTTATCCTAATTTTTTTTTGCTACGGAACTAACTTTCGCAAAATCGACCGTCAATAATAATTATCAATATTAAATGGCATTTGATCAAAATCATATGGATAATAGACCCTTAGAGGACAGATTCTTAATATTTGAAAATGCGGAATCTAAGCATTTGGTTGGTTGATCTCATTCAAATCTGACCAATGACACCGGCCAATTCTGTGATTCAGGGTTTTGATTGGGCTCTAGTATCCCGCGTTGTTTGTATCATTTAAATATTCAGGATCTGTCGTTTAACCTTCCAAAGCATATAAAAAGTTCCGCCGAGGCACGATAGCCTTTCAGGAGGCTATTTTTTGAGCGTTGTTCACAGAAAACTCTTATGAGATCAATCTTCAATTTTTTCTTTATAAAGAGTTTAATTTTCGAAAGAAAAATTTTATATTCTAGAAATTTTATGTTCAATTTTAAAAAAACGTTTGAAAAGCAAGGTTAATTAAACCACGTGATACTACGCCATGAGAGGCTCTAGGTAATGTATGTTTCTCTCCGTAACTGCGCAGTGCTTTTTTCTACTCAATACTTTTGTCTGATTGGGTATATCTGTTGGGAATCAAAAAATATTTTCAAATAAGTTCAAAATATTCATGAAAAAATTACGTTTTTTAGGGTAAAAGTGTTAGTTTTCTCGATTTAATGAAAATGTTTTTATTATTATTACAATATTAAAGCAAATATGGTATAAGGGTACCACTTTGGCATGATTTTCACAAATTATATATTTTTTCAAAACATATCATTTTATCCATACTTATATCGAAATAAGATATTTTGAAATTTTTCTCCCAAAATAATATTTTTGCTCCAGATATGCCCAGAAGGCTAATTTTTCTTGCAAATTGTACTTAAAACACTATCGTAATAACTGGCTCATTTGAAATTGAAATTCCAAATTTGGATCAAAAATTATTTATTCGGAAGTACAACTTAAATGAAAAATCGGCTTTCAATCAACTCGTCATAAAATTCGAACCAAGTATCCGAAAAAATTTTAGATAATATTTTTAGATTCACATTGTTGAATTCTAAAATGAATTGGAAGGAAAAGTTTCTGCGATCATTTTTCCATAATTTTTGGCCGATTTAAAGTGGCTTTAGCTTTTCAAAAGCCTTTCAATATGCCTCGGAGGGTTAAGGGCCTGTTATTCATATTGGCATAATACAAAAAACAATTGTACCAAAATATAATTGACATATTGATATTAATGTTCTGTTATTTAATTTTCATTATAAAAGCTCTTTTTTGCTCTAAATTGAAAAAAACCCGGCACTACTTCAGAACTTTTGCGACCGATCATCTAGTTGAATACTATTTTTTGAAACATATTTTGAAGTTGACGTAATCATCGACGAAACAAACGAAAGACGTCCAAGCCATTTACGTTTTATAACTTTTTTCTGGACTTTATAATTCAAGTTGAAAACGGATAATTGGTAAATGTAAAAAAGTGAAAATGTAAAAAAAATGCAAAAATCTAATTTGCAATTAGTATCGAATACCTAAAAAATAAGCTGATACAGCACTTAATGCGATTCCTTATGAGATAGTACCATATTTTTTAAATACTGTACATTACTTTGTAAATAGAACATTTTGAGCTTTTTTGATCGGATGTAACCTTTTTTATTGATTCAGTATAGAGATATAAAAGTTTTTGGAAATTGGTTAGTTTCCTTTGATACAACACATTGTTAGGAGGTGATAGCGTTTGTGATAGCGGTAGTCTGATGGGGCCTGTCGTTCTCGCGAATGTTAGGATAATTTGGTAGGAGCGTATCGTACAAAACACCTCTCTCGAGTAAAAATTTGGTGACTTTAGCTTGAGGTGTAAAAATACGATTTATGGCAACTCCTCAAAATGATCAAAGTCTCAGGAAAAAATACTTACGTAGTCGAAACTTTTTTATATCTACACGTGGAGCTCTCCTGCAAAAAGTCGGAAAATCTCGTTGCCGCTCTTTATCATAAGGTAACTACCTAAGTTAGAGCTCCAGACTCGTGCAAATAGCTATACATTTGAATAACATGGTCTTCTCGGTATGTATCTTGGTCTTGGGTTATCTGCCGATTTTTTAGGGCGTGAAGTGACGACGAAAATTTCTGTTTCTCTTTCAAGGGGGTCGGTGCATTTTGACAGATTAGCATTTTTTCAATTTGTTTCTCTTGATGGGAAACATTTTGCGACTTCAGAATGTTCGCACAAAAACTTTTCATAACACAAGTTGCTACTTTTGTGCTAACTTTGTATAATCTGTTTTTTTCAGATCGATAATTTTTACTTTATAAATCGCCTTTTGTAAAAACACTCAAAACGCGCTTTTGCTATCGAAGGTGTCTAAATTACGGAACAAATTATTTTCTATTAAATAGTAGCCGTGAAAAATGGTCTTGACTACCATTTAGAATTCATTGAATTTGTTTTATACGATTTTTACGTCAAAATCGAAAATTTAAAATTTTGAGAAAAAAGGAAAAAAAAAAATTTAAGCACATCGAAAGAAATATTTTTTTCATGAGTGAAATGAATTAAATTTTAAATGATGGATGTGTCGGCTTACCAATTTGACAAGTTTCGGTAAATTATTTTTTTTCAATTCTAGATTTAAAAGGGCTTCGATGGATTTCTCCCAACCGTAGTTTCGTTGCAAAAATTACGATGCAGAGTATAAACAAGAGCGAAGAAACAAAACAAAGGCATATTTGAATAAAATAAGAGAAAGCATTCTCAATAGTTTCAGCGGATAATTCCAGAAAAATAAGTTTCAAAATTTTTCAACAAGAAATGAGGAAAATTTTCAAAATATTTTTGAACAAAAATCACAAAATTATGTCATATGATTTATCAAAGAGCATATAAAAGATATATTGTCACCTACGCAAAAAGTTGAAGTGGCCATTTTGAAGACTGTTTTTCCTTGATTCGAAATAAAATAATGAAAACAAATTTGAACATAAAATAAGTCAATTTTTTCGTAATGTTCGGAAGTTTTTTCAAAAATTTCTCATAATTTGTCGAATTCGAAAAGTTTAATTCCAACTCAAAATTATCTAAAAAAGCAATAAATCGGAAATTATGTAGTCACAGAACTTGCCTGAATTATGAAACATTACTTTGATGGTATATATTGAGAAGAATATATAAATCCAGTAAAGAGTTTAACATCAAGAGCCCGTATCCGTATCTGTCAAATAGCACCGACCCCCTTAATATCTTTTTTGAAATCTCTCTTTTTCCTTATGTTTAAAAATTAAAAGTACATGTACGAAATTGAGTGTAATTGTTTAATTTTAATATTTCACCCACAGAAGAATTCTAGAGATTAATGTTAAAGTTGTCAAGTTCACGATGTCAACCTGAAGGCACGTGTCCAAGCTTCAATCCAAATTTTTTTTGCACTTCAGGCTAAATCTCCTCAATTTTTACCCGAGAATAACTCGAGGAAGGTGTTATTGCACGATACGCCCAAACCAGACTACCCTTAATTTCGCCAGCAAGACAAGCTCACCAGACTCATTATATCACAAAAACCGTCTACCCCTGACGATAAGCACAAAATGTTCTATTTAAAGAATATAATCTTTTTTATTATGTTGTATAAAATACTGTCATTTTTTAAACAATTATGATGACAATTTCAGCTCTCCACATTTCAAACCAGCAGGAAAAAATCGGAAAAATTTTTCGGATCATTGAATTGAGAGTATTCATAAATGTATTTGCAAGTGTTCACCCCTAGCTAAAGATGTAGCCCAATTTGAAGATACGTCATTGAAAATCATTTTTGAATAAATAATCCCATAATAACTACAAATTCCAGAATAATAAGAATGATTTTCATCTTGTGCTATGATTTGAGAGTCTTGCCAATTTGTGATTTGGTTTGCTGTTAAATTGGGTAAACCTGGAGATAGATCGAATTCAATGTCTTATTTAGAATTATAGAGAAGTTCATTTTGAAAAGTTAATTGAAACCTAAAAAAATTGTGCATTCATATTTTAGGCGTTCAAGATGAAATTACAAGTTAGCGTCCTGTCATTCAAATATGTTCTAAAGCTCATTTTGTCACAAAAGTTATGTGCTTTATAATTCAACGAACAACAAATGACCATTCAAAGTCACAGATCAATACTTGGTTCTTAATTTTCTTATGACGATTTGAACAACCACATAATAACGTTGTACACTCAAACTTACGCTCAAAAATACGCTTGACTGCAATGATAGTCGTTGAGAATGGGTTGTTTAAAAATGCTTCGAAAAAGACCCGTGATTTCGTATTTATATCGATAACGGGACCTTCTGACAAATTTAAGCTAGAATTTTAGCCAAAATTTTTGTATAATTTGGCTGTAAAACGACCCATCTGATTGAGTTATTAAATAGCTCAAACTGAACACAACCATCTAGATGAAAATAAATAGAAAAATGGTCCGAATCAGATTCAATTAGTATAACAAAAACTGATAAGTGAACAATTTCAGTAATCTTAGAAGAACAAAAAAAATGATCCGATATCCCTTTAACGACCTTTTGTTAATCTAGGATGTGCGGGTTAAGGGATCCAATCCTAACGCTCCTAAGACCTCTCCTAGCCACTCATGGGGCCGCTTTTCAGCCCGCACATCCTATATTAACAGAAGATCGTTAAAGGGATATGGACCAATTTTATTTTATTATTCACTAAATATTTGTGCTCAGTTTGATTTATCTAAGAACTAAATCGGATGAGTCGTTTTGAAAAGCCGAATTTATCACGAATAAATCACGACAAACACAGAGTTAATTTAATAATGTTGTCCAAGTGACATGGACTATGTCACAAAAGTGAACCATTAATAGCAAAAAAACAGTTTGGTCATGAATTGGCGGAGAAGTTCGATCTTGTTATTGCAACAATATCATGCAAATTTATGGTCTTTATCTAGATCACTATCCAGGTCTATATCTAGGTCAATTCCCCGAAATTCTAGACATTGTTTTTGCCAGAGTTCCATGAAATTCTGACTCAAAATGGAGGTTTACTATTTTAATCGATAATTTTCTTCGTCGACTTTTTTCATCAACAATTTTAAATATCTGAAAATTTATTGTTTTTTCATGGATATCTTTTTGATCGATTATGGAATGGAATTTTTTCTTCGATTAAAGAATTCTCGAACTTAAGTTTTGCGTTTTATGCAATTTGAAACCTAGAAAAACGAATTCGTATAACAAAATTACCACCATCGTCTGTAAGACCATTTTTTAATTATTTTAATATCATATTAATTTTTCTGAATCGGCGCTTGGTAATTAATTATTTATATGATAGCTGTAACTATAATTTTCGGATCTCGAAATTGATTGATCCACGAAAAAATGATAAGTTCCAGACATCAAAAAAAAGTTCAAGACTGAAAAATATGTAACAATCAAAATTTCATTTTTTAACTTTCCCCGATTTTTTGTCCCCAATCACATCAACTATCCCCTAAGCCACACTAATTATCATATCTGTCAGGCAGTCAATAAAAATGAACATACTACATAACTAATTTGAAGTAACTGACTGATGCATCACCATAATAATATGTCTAAATTTTGGTCAGTAGGCTACGCGTCAACTGTGAAAAACAATGATTTTATTATTAATTTCCAACCATACCAATCAATCAATCAATTTACAATAAATACAATATAAATTAAAGTCAAATAAGGGGGTAGGTGTCGGTTTTTTTTGAGCCCTTTATAGAATTAATTTATGATAGATTAATATTGGTTATGACTAAAGTTGACCCAAGGAATCTCATGGTGGCAATTATTTTATTCAAAACAACCTAGAACAAAATCTAGAATTTTCAAAATCCTCGTTTTATTTTGATACATGTGGCTAGGAAAAGCAACTTTTTGATGAGTTAAAAATATTGTATGAACAAAAGTTGAAATTTCTTGTTTTTTTGGAAATTTAAAACACGATTACAGAAAACGAAGTCCAGAAATTTAGACAAAACTCAACTTGGTGTTTTGCACGGACTTTCAGAGCTGCACATTTATCAGGGGTTTCGAATGTGTGACTTTAAAATCAAGGAAGGAGACTAATTTTTAATTGAGACCCCAAACAGGGTCAAAATACAGTTTTGGTGATACTGAGAGCAAATTCAGAATGTCAAAAAAACTCAACTTGGATGTTTTGCTCAGTTCTGTCCGGTTTATTTGAAACAATAATCATTGTTGTACCTAAACTCAGCGAGGAGTTTACATTTGAAAAATAATTCCGTTATTTTTGTAAGCACGTTTCTAATTGGACGAGCCATCGTCATTTGGATTTATTTTTTAGATGCAAGATTTTGTTCAAATATATCAGAGAAAGGTAATTTTTGTCCGATGATTGTACTTTTTGCTACAAATTGGTCATTGAAACCCCATTCTTGCTTAAAATGCGGCGACCACCCCTTAAGGGGGTAGGTCGTTTTGGTACCTTTCATCACGCCTCAAGACAAATCTAGGGCAGTTGTAAAAAATTCGAGGATACTAGTTTTGTAGATCTAGCCTTCGTCTACAGATTACAATCTCAAATCAACCTTGTACATCACACATCAGGTGGTTAGTCTATTCTAGAGCACAAACGGTTTTTTCAAATTCGATTTCCTTTTAGACCCACATACAACGTCTGAAAATTTACACAGAGTACGGGAGAGTGAGGTTACTAATTATGTTCAACAAGCATTTTGTTTGAATTTCGCTCTTGAATTTTCTAGAATCATTTTGAACGCCGTTTTTTTTTACAATTTTTCGTCTTCAAAGTGATACTTCTCGTAGACGGATGTATCAGATGAGACCGTTTTTCGATCAGGTATGATATAGTGTTGTCAATATGTTGGGCTCGGATTTTTGAATTTCAACCCCCCTAGAATTCTAGAAATATGATAAGTAAACCGAAATGAAAAGTTCGAAAAAAGTTCGTCTGATCGGAACAAAAGTACCACAAATTGAAGCTGAGATTTCACTGATTAAAAAGTTGGCTGACAGCTAATCAAATTTTTAACCAATCAGCGTCAATTCGATAATAAGGTTGAACATTTTGGCTTAAAAATAATTGAAATTTTCAGAATTCGATTAGAATTCCGATAATTTTAATGTCATGCATCGTTTTCGACGGGAGTCATATTCACCAATAAAATGTTCATATCATGGTGGAATAACCGGTTTATGCGGGTTAAAGCAAAAAAAATATTCGAATTTTGAACATTCTAACGATTTTGTTCTAGTTGTTTTGAATAAAATAATGCACCATGAGATTCCTTGGGTCAACTTTAGTCATAACCATATTAATCTATCATAATTAATTCTATAAAGGGCTCAAAAAACCGACACCCCTTAATTGACTTAAATTTAATATTGTATTTATTGTAAATTGATTGATTGATTGGTAGGTTGGAAATTAATAATAAATCATTGTTTTCACAGTGACGCGTAGCCTACTGACCAAAAATTTAGACAATATATGGTGATGCATCATCATTCTTGAAATTGTTATGTAGTATGTTCATTTTTATTGACTGCCTGACAGAATATGATAATTAGTGTGGCTTAGGGGATAGTTTGATGTGATCTGGGGACAAAAAATCGGGGAAAGTTAAAAAATGAAATTTTGATTGTTACATATTTTTCAGTCTTGAACTTTTTTTTTGATGTCTGGAACTTATCATTTTTTTCGTGGATCAATCAATTTCGAGATCCGAAAATTATAGTTACAGGCTATCATATAATAAATTTGAATTACCAACGCCGATTCAGAAATAATTCAATATTAAAATAATTAAAAAATGGTTTTACAGACGATGGTGGTAATTTTTGTTATAACGAATTCGTTTTTCTAGGTTTCAATTTGCATAAACGCAAAAACTTAAGGGGGTGATGGTGTGAAATGAAACAAGCGTTGAAAAAATTGATGATTATTCTTGAATTGAACTGAAAGAACAGATTCAGAAAAGACATATATTTAAACCAATTAAATGGTTATTTCGATTTGTCCTGCGTAGACCGACTTAATACACAACGAGGACTTCCCTTGCCCTGGGAAATTATAACATAACTCGCTCTTTGTTTCACGGATAAAACCATACAGAGAATATTTTTTCAAACTATCTTTGGTGGATGTATAGGCAACATTTTACGGATTCTTAAATATTCTGTTTATTCAATTTTTGAACAAATTGACCGAGATTAATCAAGATTTTAAAGGATTTCTGAATTGTCTTTTTACCGTTAAAAATCGAAGGAGTTTTTTAAACCGGAATCCTGTCAGTATTTAGAGACGTCCGTACTTTCACGAAACATCTTTGTTTGATTAAAATTTAAAGCAAAATTGACCAGGAATTAACAATTTTGTAAATTGGAACATATTTTTTACGGTGTTTTCAGTACGGCACTGGTGAGCCACCTTGCACCAGAATTCAAAAAATTACTTGCAGAATGAATAGAGAAGGTTTAGTCTCGCAGTATTTTGTTTTCATTTATTCAGTGCCCGTTATCGACCCTTCCGTCCGCTGGAGGAGAGGGTATTTCCCAGCAATTACAAACATTCATACACCACAACCCCCTTAAGTTCGAGAATTCTTTAATCGAAGAAAAAAATTCCATTCCATAATCGATCAAAAAGATATCCATGAAAAAACAATAAATTTTCAGATATTTAAATTGTTGATGAAAAAGTCGACGAAGAAAAATTATCGATTAAATAGTAACACCTCCATTTTGAGTAGAATATCATGGACTCGGCAAAACATGTCTAGAATTTCCGGAATTGACCTGAGATATAGACCTGGATAGTGTCTAGATAAAGACCATAATTTGCATGATATTGTTGCAATAACAAGATCGAACTTCTCCGCCAATTCATGACCAAACGTTTTTTTGCTATTAATGGTTCACTTTTGTGACATATCCATGTCACTGGACACATTATTAAATTAACTCTGTGTTTGTCGTGATTTATCTGATAAATTCGGCTTTTTCAAACGACTCATCCGATTTAGTTCTTAGATAAATCAAACTGAGCACAAATATTAGTGAAATAAAATAAAATTGGTCCATATCCCTTAACGATCTTCTGTTAACTAGGATGTGCGGGCTGAAAAGCGCCCATGGTGGTAGGAGAGGCTTAGAGCGTTAGGATTGGATCCCTAACCCGCACATCCTAGATTAAGAAAAAGGTCGTTAAAGGGATATCGGACATTATTTTTTTGTTCTTCTAAGATACTGAAATTGTTCACTATCAGTTTTTTGTATACTAATCGAATCTGATTCGGACCATTTTTCTATTATTTTCATCTAGATGGTTGTGTTCAGTTTGAGCTATTTAATACTCAATCAGATGGGTCGTTTTACAGCCAAATTATCACAAAATTTGGCTAAAATTCTAGCTTAAATTTGTCAGAAAGGTCCCGTTATCGATATAAATACGAAATCACGGGTCTTTTCGAAGCATTTTTAAACAACCCATTCTCAACGACTATTCATGCAGTCAAGCGTATTTTTGGCGTAAGTTTTGAGTGTACACGTTATTATGTGGTTGTCAATCGTCATAAGACAATAAGAACCAAGTATTGATCTGTGACTTTGAATGGTCATTTGTTGTTCGTTGATATTAATAAGCACATAACTTTTGTGACAAATGAGCTTTAGAACATATTTGAATGACAGACGCTACTTGTAATTTCATCTTGACGCCTAAAATATGAATGCACAATTTTTTTAGGTTTCAATTAACTTTCTAAAATGAACTTCTCTATAATTCTAAATAAGACATTGAATTCGATCTATCTCCAGGTTTACCCAATTTAACAGCAAACCAATCACAATTGGCAAGACTCTCAATCATAGCACAAGAGGAAAATCATTCTTATTATTCGAATTTTAGTTATTATGGGATTATTATTTCAAAATGATTTAATGACGTATCTCAATTGGGCTACACATCTTTAGCTAGGGTGAACACTGCAAATACATTTATGAATACTCTCAATTCAATGATCCGAAAATTTTTCCGATTTTTTCCTGCTGGTTTGAAATGGTGGAGAGCTGAAATTGTCATCATAATTGTTTAAAAAATGACAGTATTTTATTACAACATAATAAAAAAGATTATATTCTTTAAAAGAATTTGTGCTTATCGTCAGGGTAGACGTTTTTGTGATTAATGAGTCTGGTGAGCTTGTCTTGCTGGCGAAATTAAGGTAGTTGTTTGGGCGTATCGTGCAATAACACCTTCTCGAGTTATTCTCGGGTAAAATTGAGGAGATTTAGCTAAGTGCAAAAAAAATTTGATTGAAGCTTGGACACGTGCTTCAGGTGACATCGTGAACTGACAACTTTAACATTAATCTCTAGAATTCTTCTGTGGTGACAATATTAAATTAAACAATTACACTCATTTCGTACATGTACTTTTAATTTTTAAATAGGAAAAAGAGAGATTTCAAAAAGATATTAAAGGGGGTCGGTGCTATTTGACAGATACGGATACGGGCTCTTGATGTTAAACTCTTTACTGGCATTTATAATATTCTTCTCAATATATACCATCAAAGTAATGTTTCATTATTCAGGCAATTTGTGACTACATATTTCCGATTTATTGCTTTTTTAGATAATTTTGAGTTGGAATTAAACTTTTCGAATTCGACAAATTATGAGAAATTTTTGAAAAAAACTTCCGAACATTACGAAAAAATTGACTTATTTTATGTTCAAATTTGTTTTCATTACTTTTATTTCGAATCAAGGAAAACAGTCTTCAAAATGGCCACTTCAACTTTTTGCGTAGGTGACAATATATCTTTTATGCTCTTTGATAAATCATATGACATAGAATTTTGTGATTTTTTGTTCAAAAATATTTTGAAAATTTCCTCATTTCTTGTTGAAAAATTTTGAAACTTATTTTTCTGGAATATCCGCTGAAACTATTGAGATGCATTTCTCTTATTTTATTCTTAATATGCCTTGTTTTGTTTCTTCCTCTTTTTATACGCTGCATCGTAATTTTGCAAAAGAAACTATCGTTGGGAAAATCCCATCGACACCTTCTAAATCTAGAAATGAATAAAAAATAATTCACCACTCAACTTGTTCAAATTGGTAAGCCGACACATCCATCATTAAAATTTAATTCATTTCACTCATGAAAAAAATATTTCTTTCGATGTGCTTAATTTTTTTTTTTCCTGTTTTCTTCAAAATTTTAATTGTTTCGATTTACGTAAAAACGTATAAACTTACAAGATTCAATGAATTCTAAATGTAGTCAAGACCATTTTTCACGGCTACTATTTAATAGAAAATAATTTGTTTGTGTCCGTATTTTGCCACCTTTCACGATAGCAAATAGCGCTGTTTTGAGTTTTTACATAAAATGCGATTTATAAAGAATAATTATCGATCTGAAAAAACAATTATACAAAGTAGCACACAAGCTAGCACTTGTTTATGAAAGTTTTTTGTGGCGAACATTCNAAATATTTTTAAACTCATCAAAAAGTGCTTTCCTAGCCATGTATCAAAATAAAACGAGTACCAAAATGCTTGTAATTTTCCATATTTTTATTAAAAAAAGCCTAAAAATAAAATTGGGAAAATTTGTTTCTAGAGCTTCATTTTGCGACGACCACCCCCTTAAAAGGCTTGTCATATTCATTTTTGTGTGATGAAACTAATACAAATATTAATTAGAAAATATTAATAAATAATTAATTTAATTGAGTCAATACGAAACTAGTTGATATTATAAAAAAATAATTGATCAACAATAAATAAGTTAGTGGTATATATGGATAAACGACCCTCAGAAGACAGATCCTGAATATTTGAAAAATGCGACATCTGAGCATTCAATTGGTTGATCTCTTCCAAATCTGGCCAATGAAATTGGCCTATTCTGCAATCCAGGGTTTTGATTGAGAGCTGGGATCTCGCGTTGTTTGTATCATTCAAATATTAAGGATCTGTATAATGAGGGTCTGTTATTCATATTAATGTAACATATGTGACAAACAGTTTTTCTAGGGCATTTATCGGGCCAAAAAAAGAATAAATCAAAAATAAATTTGTTTCAAAAATTTACATTTTCTAAATATTATTTTTGAACGAACCCAGTTTTTATCGTACTGTCATTGTCATAACAACAATACCGATAAAAAACTTCTTTTTTGTATCCCCAGGAGACTAAAAAAAATATTTTTTGTATCTATCCACCCCCGCGGGGCCCCGTAAGCTGGTTCAATGTTTTGTATTGTGTTTGGTTACGGATAAAGGGTGTCCATCCTTAAAATCAACATATAAAAAATACTTCGTTTGTCGGATTTTAATTATTAGAAAGTAAACGGAAAACCAATAGTTTAAATTCACTGCCAGTGATAAGTGAAATGAACATATATATTTCAGAAACCATTTTTTTAATTTATGATTTTTTGCTCGATTTAAGTAAATAAAAGAGAAATTGCTAGATTTAATGGACTCCGAAGCTCCATGGAACATTCCTGAATGTCTCGTATCTGAAATTTATATTTCAAATCTATAATTCTTTCCTATTGCAACATTTTTGTCAGAATTTTTATTTTTCTCGTAAATCAATTGTGTATTTTTCCCTGTGAGGTATTTCTCCAACATTTCTGTGACGTCATAGTGATCTGAAGTAACGTCAACTGATTTTCGAAATCTTTGCCTCTCTTTGCTCTGTCTACAAAATGGCCCAAAACTAGAATCATCAGATTTAATCCATAATTTTCCATCATCACAAGATAAATTCAAATCAAATTTTATAATCTTTTTATAGTAATCTTCTCCAATAAATTGAATTTTCCCAGATTTTTGTAAATATGTTTTCAATAAGCCATTTTTGATATTTTTCTTATACATAAATTTCTCTGGTTTTATATCACCTGGTGAAGTTATTGCTCTTAAAAACTCAAATAAATAGAAAAAAATCCTGAAAAACATTTTTTTTCGTTCGAATGACCTACAAATAGCGGAATTAATGGATGAACATTATTTGCAATTTGCGATGTTTTGGGTTAAAATAAAGAGTCACTAAAGCAAGGTTTTGCAATTTGAAATTCTTTCAAAGTTCCAATTATCATTTACAATTACAAACAAACAAACTTCAAGTTTGCGGAAATTCTAAATTTTGTCTAATAAAATTACCCAGAAGTGTTTTGTAAAAATATGTTCAAACATGAGTTCGTGATTTGAACCATAATTGGTTTAGCAAAGTGCTATGAGAGGGTAAACTCAGAAATACAATGATATTCGTGACAATGCCGAAAATTTTGGTTCTGATATTCAGCATCATGGCTCATTGCCGGAAAGGTAAAAATCTTTTGATCAAATTGTCATGGAAAATAAGATTTATTTGTTTACTTCATAGATCGCTTTTTGAAAAACACCGAAAATCAATTTAAGGGTATCCCGGTTCCTATATTTTCTGCAGTTAATATGTCATAAGAATGCACCAAATCAATTGTTTATGTTTTGAACGCATAAAACAACCAAAAAGAAAAAAAAAATCGAAATTTTTGCGTTTTTGATTTTTTCAAGTATTTTCTCAAAATTATGTCAAAAATAACGTTTGTGTCATTTGACCACTAAAACTTAAAATATCGGTTGACGTAAGCAATTCCTTCAGTGTTTCCTCAGCTTTCTTTTGAGCCTACTTTTGAAAAAATCGAAGCACATTTTTTTCCGGGATTTTTTTCACGTGACCTTGAAAAATTCATATTTTTTGTTTTGGGTCGAAATTTGACAAAAACGCTCTTAAGAAGTTTCTGTTTGTTTAAAGCTATGTTTTGGATAAATTTGAGTAAATTTCAAAATCTAACCTAGGAGGAGATAGATTTTCCGATGAAAAAAGTCCAAAAACCAGTATTTTGGACCGGTTTTGCACATATGCTTGAATAAATATAGCTTTTATCAACAAAAGCGCTCATACAAAGTTTTGAATACTAATTATACATTTTATGTTTAAATTTGGGTTTATTTCAAAATAAAACCTGGGAGGTGATGGATTTTCCGTTTTGGCTTAGGTGGTTCTTGTGCCGCTTATGTGTGAAGAAGTGTGGTTATGCAAAAAAGTTTTGACACATGCTTNACGCAAGTTGAAGGCTAGTTCTACAAATTGGCTAATCTGAATAATATTCTTGAAGCTCTGTTTGGCTAATATTTTATCGAGAATATGTCAAATTAGGAACCGGGATACCCTTAACCCTTGTGAGCACAGAGCCACAATTGTGGCTCTAGCATACCTAAAATCATTCAAAACGGCAAAAAACACATTATAAAAATTTTTGATTTGGTTCCGAAACAATAGTTGAAATTTTTTTCGAATATTTGGTTCCAGAATAGCGGGGTGATGATTTATAACTAGACATAAAATACAAGTGTGAGATTAGCCATTTTTAAGGAAAGCGTTTTGTGCATGCATAACAGTTTCAAAAAAATTATTGGTATCTAGGGGCAGATATTTTTTTTTCGAAGTGAAATTCTAAATTTCAACTTCAAGTCTTCCAATGAAAAATTTAATATTATATAAAGTCAATTAAGCAATCAAAAAGCTGTCAACAGTGTGTTACTTTATAACAAATGAACACTTGAAATAATATAACAAATCTAATAATCTGTTTTATAGGAAAAATAAGATTTAATGCAAGATCATATTTCAAACAAATTTTGACTTATTTATAAATTAATTTGATGTATGAGATATGAAATCAAACGGGACAAAGATGACGTAGGCCAGATATCTCTGTGCATCGTCCCGAGCGAAACGTACTTGTAAGGCAAATTTGAGACAGAGAATTCTGCCACAATAATACTGTAATTCAACTCGTACGACTCCTTCCTCATCAAACTACAGGTGTTTCAAAAACAGTGAAACGCGTCGGTTACTGCCTTAAGGTCTTTGAATTGAGCTTAAATTAGGGTGGGAATGGCAGAAAAAAGGTCAGCGACTCTAATTCTAACCTATTTTTTGTGTACCACCCAACCGTTTCCGCCCGCCTCGAAACTATTATTTGATTTTTGCTCGAAACTTTTGACATCTATCTAGCGGCGTTTTTATAAGGGAGCTAAATAGGAATTTAATAAAGGCTTTTATTTGGATAAAACAAAAGATAAATAAGGTGAATATGGAAGCAAAGAAAACTTTAAAGATAAGAAAGGATAATTAAAAAAATAAGGAAGAAATAAATTATTATTCTTCATCTGAAGAATCATCAGAAAAAGCTTGATATGTAAAGTTTTTGTAAATATCGTAGATTTATTCCAATTTTTGTTGTCTTTGAATTGTTTTTTTTTCTCCAGGCATTTAGGCAATTTTTCTAAACTTTTCTTTTGAATTTTCCGAAAAAGATTTTTTGGAAATCACGAAGTTTGACGTGGGATTTTTCAAAGGCAGCTGACCGCGGCACCACATGCTTCTTTTAATCTTCGATTAACAGATTCTAGTGAATTTGTCGAAAAGGGTTTTCCATTATCTTCACGATTACTAAAGAGTCGAACTAGCATCATTTATTGTTTGTTCTGCTATATATGAGGAATTTCGAGACTTTTCATTTTTAGGATTTTAAAAATATTTAGTACAAATTTATATGAATTTTTTTTGCTCTTGAAACCACCATTTTTCCAGAAATTCCAAAAAGTTAGAATGAAATGTAGTGATCCCTTAAATCCCTAAAACTTAAATCGGCTCTGAACTCACAGCGCCGCTAGCGGGCGAAATTATTCAAGCATATTTTAGATTTCTATTTCGCGCGTTTTTGCGAAATAGAGATCAGTCGTTATTTGTAGTTTTTAGAGTCGTATTCTTAGACCCGTATTTATCCAGTGCTTTTATATTGTTAAAATAAGCAATAAAATTTATTAAAAATATATCGTCGTTATTTTGTTTTATGATACCCACCGCAGGAGAAAGATCATAACAAAATTGGTGCCTGACACAGAAAAAAAGAACTACACGCCTAGAGATTAGTGATAAGAGATCTAGAAAATAAATACGATGGCGTCAAAAGCCGAATTATACTACAAAGAGTTAAAAGATTTAAAAATTGATGAAATTTATGTTTATGGAGTGAAAATTGGCGTTCAAAAACCTACGTCGACTCAGAAAAAGTCTGATCTTGTGCGCGAAATCTTGAATCGGGAAAGCAGCTTTCTTGACGATCCGAGCAGGAAATTCTATTTCGCCAAAGACAACAATTCTTTGAAGTTGATTTCCAAACCAGCAGATGTTTCTTAATATACAGTTAAAGCAAATGGTCAACAATATCAAATTAATGTTATGGAGATTAAAAATGCGTTTGAGGCTGAGAAATTAAAGGCTAAGGAGTTGTCGGAGCAGAATGAAACTTCCGTTAATTTAAATGAATTTCAAATTGATGATGACTGCATTTCCGGTAAAGATGAAAATGAATATGTTATTCCTGAAGTTAATCCTATCGATGCCATAAAAAAATTACTCGAAAGCTCAATACACAAAAATGTTGAGAGACCAGAACGAAATTTTCAATTTCGTCAAAAAATTAAGTATGAACCTGCACATGGAATTGAAACTTTTATCAGAAGTATCGAAGCTTATGGTGCCGCTTATTTGGTTTCCGACAAATCTAAGTGGGTAGCTATCGCAAAATCCGCTCTTAACCAATCAGAGGACGGCTTATTAATTCAAGACTCATTATTACCCGCTGAAGAAAAA
>SCLH01000863.1:42052-65801 GCA_004367855.1 Oikopleura vanhoeffeni | reverse complement strand
CCCTTCACCAGAATCAAAAAATTTACTTGCAGTTGATAGAGAAGGTTTTAGTCTCCAGTATTTGTTTTCTCGTTTATTCTTAGCTGCCCGTTATCGACCCTTCCAGTCCAGCTGGAGGAGAGGGCTATTTTCCCCAGCAATTCCAACATTCTACACCCACAACCCCCCTTAAATTCCATTAAGAAAATCCCTAAGTCCCCAAACTTTAAATTTTTGACATTTTCTTATGATTTTAAATTTGTTGTAATTAGTTCTTGAATCGCGAATTTGTTTCTTTATTAATAATAAATGGAATCCATTTAATGGATAAGGTAAAAAAACTAATGTTTTTTAAAAAAACTAATCTGTTTTTTATAAAAAATTTAATTTTTATTGAACTCTTCATAAGTGAAAATCGAACTCTCAGCCACTTTTTTTGCAAAACTACTGAAAAATTCGGTGATTCGAGCATTTATTAGTTGCAAGTTTCGAGCCCCAAGTATAAAAAATAATTTTGAGATAATTACTCTTAATATTTTTAGTAGATAAATTTGAGGCGTCATTTATTTTTATACGGCAAATTTAATTTTTGAGACTAACAAGCAGCCTCGTATTATTATTTTGTTAATTTAGATCATTCAATTTTTCACTTATTTTGTAACTTTATTTTTGGCAAAAATAAAATTATTACCACTTCTTTTTCACAGTTTTTTGGAAATTTGGGTAAAATTTATTTTTTTGACATTTTTGAGGTTCGAAAATTTCAATATTGTTTAAATAACTGTACACATGTATTCTAGCTGAAAAATGCTCCAATAAACTTTGAATAATCTATTTATTTTAATTATATTTTAATCGTGGAAATCAACCAATGTCAATAATTTATTGTCTTAAAGCAATTAAGTGTCAGCCAATTAGCCGACTGCTTGATCCCCCCCAAATTTTGAAAATTATTTCTGAATTTTGTAATTTATTTTTGTGAGGAACCTCATTTTTTCATCGCATAAATGGTATTCTCAGTTTTTGTAATTAAACTTTTCAAAAAGTATTCATATAACATTCACTATAATTTTTAAATATATTTTTGGACAAAAGGTGCCTTTACCAATTTTTGTGAATATTTTAAAATCCCCTATGTTATAAAAGTGGGTAAATTCAGGAGAGTCTAGTAGACTCAGTCTACGGTGTTTAACATGTAGCAAAAAATGATACACACCACAATAATAACAAAGATATAATTGTACTTTTTCATAAATATTCTGAAAATTATGAGCAAAAAATATAAGCAATTAGTTCAATCTTACGAGTGGCATGTAGTTTGATAAATAATTCGTTATTTTACAATCCATTATTCTCTTTGATTCTGAATGCAGCACTGTTCTTTTGATAAATAAATGCAATATTTATTTTTATTTCAGAAAATTCTGTGTTGATCTCCAAAAATGATGTTTTTCAGTTTATATAAGAATTTAAAAGCTTTTACCTATAATTTCTATCAAAATTATATTGTATTTGCAGGAAATATCTACCGTTATACAGTTGACAATCTAAGATCCCAAGCTAATAACCTCGTCTCACCTCAAATCTAATTAGAGAATCGACAATGATATAATGATTATTCAAATTATAATTTTACTTGAAATAGACGGTTTTCAAGCAATAAAAAACAATTACCGTAGATTATCTTTTAAAAAAAGGTGAGCAACTATTTTGACTGTAACAGACGTCAATCGAAAGAAAAAAAATATTTCAAATTTTTGTTATTCAATTCTCTTGGTGACATTTTTGTATCCTTTGTTTTGTTCACATTTTTTTTATAGAAAAGTGAAAAAACAGGAGAAGAAGTGTTGAATCTGATCATTTTAAGAAAATCGGATTAAATACGTGAATTTTGAGTTTTTTTCTAAATTACATGTTCAGAGATCAATTATAGGGCAGCCGAAATCAACAAACTTTTTTGCCTTGTTTTTCAAAAATGGTTTCCATAAATGGTAATTCCTTGTTTTTCAAAAATGGTTTCCATAAATGGTAATGGGTTTCTATTAAATGGTTGTGGGTTTCCATTAAATGGTAAGGGGTTTCCATTATCGGGGGTTTCCATAAATGGTTAGTCAGTGTACTATAAACTGGATAAAAATAGAATTTGGAGTGTAAAGTTTGAACATCCAAACTGACTATTAGCTTCTATTCTGTATGCTTTAACATTAATTTATTGTTAATATTAACATAAAATAAACATTTTATGGAAGGAAAAATGAAGAAAAACTATTTTGTTGGCTTAGTTTTTGTTGACGTAAAACTTGAAATTTATTTAATCCTGGGCAGCTCTGAGCCGATTTAAAAACTTTTAAACCTAAAAAAAATTGATCGATAAAAATATTCTACAGACTTTTGATGAAAATTCAAGATGAAGTTTGCCAAGGTGAATTCAACAAATTTTATTTAATTTTTTAACACCAACCGTTCGAAAGTTATTTTTCTTACTTTTTTGCAAATTTTTTTAAAATTCACCTAAAACGCCAATTTTTTTAAAATCAGCTCACAATACGAACAATTTGACGATGTCAGTTTTTAGGAGAGTCCTTCAAATTTACTGTTTTGACGAATAAATCGATTTGATTTAAAATTTCCTGAAATTGCGGCAAAGCACCACTTATTAAATTAATTTGATAGAAATACAGGCCAGTATTCAGGCCAGTATGTAGAGGGTAGGGTGTTACAGCAAATGAGCCATTTGAGTTATGTGATAGATATGAATAAACGAAAAAGTACATTTTGTGCAGAAAAATTTGGAGACCAAAAATTTTGTTTTCAAATTTCGAAAATTTTCGAAAGAAGCAAGGGTTCTCATTGGCTCAAAAATCGGCCTAGTATTATTTTTAAAATTGCTTGTACAGAGATCTACAGACAAACCACGAAATAAGATTTAATATCGGCGACCTGTCCTCATACTTAAACCCGCGGACATACTAAAACGTACACAACATTTTTTTGAAATTAAATGTGGCAATATCATCTGAAATTATTGGCCAAGATTTAAAAGTACTCTGGACATTTTGCTGTTTGCAGCTCTCAATAGTTTCTAAACTTTATTCACTATCCTGAAGATGCTTTACAAACAAAAATGAAGTTGATTAAAAATTGAAGTTCTTCAACTTTACGCTATGTATTTATTAGCATCTTGTGAAATGGAAAAAAGTTGCTTTCATGTTCTTATTTAATTCTGGTTCTCTGATGAATAATTGTCGCGTTATATTCGTATGTCGATCAAAATTCCTTGTATTAAAATGCGATTGTAATGCGAATTATTTGTAGCGAATTCAAAAAAATATTTTTTTTCTGCACAAAAATTGAAATAAATTGCTATTTAGATAATTCTGAGATTATTGAATTGATTTTTCTTGATCAGTAATATTGAATCAACCACAGTTTGATTATAAAATACAAGAGATTTAAAATAGTTCGCGTTTAATTATTATAAGCTATTCGAGGAGATAGGTTCTCGATAATTGGTGTTCAAAATCTGAAAGTTTAAGAGATGATGTATTTTTTGCCGGTGAAAATTATGTTCCAAAAAGTCTAGTCCGACAACTTGGTGGCACTGTTTCAGGTGATCAAACCCGCTTTTAAAATTTTATTTTGAAACATCAGTTTAACCACTGAATACAGCGTCACCAAAAGGTTGCGCCAAAGACAATTTCGGCCGAAATTTCTTCCGCCAAAATCTACCCTTTATACGATTTTTTATTTATATCATTCGAGTAGCTGATTGTTTGCTTAGAAAGCTTAGTTATGAACTTGATTGCACTTGAATATATGGTCAATTATCTTTACACCAAAGTGTCGCCGGTTTGGCTCTTGATATTAATTATCGTGATAATCAAGGGTTAGATAATTTAACGGAGTACTGTTGGTGTACAAAACAAAGGGTGTTCAAGGTCGAATCCCTGAAACATTACAGCTCATACGACCGAAAATAAATATTTTGCGCAAAAATTTAACACTGACAAATTTTCAAATGCGCGAATTCATTTTATGTTTAACGGAGTACTGGTCGCATTTTAAGGTCAAAAAACTAAATAAAATACTAGATACAGCACGAACATATGGATTTCAGTTTAGGAATAATTAAAAATTAATCTTGCTTTCACAAAACAAATCGGAGGCCTCTGATTGGCCGACCAATCAGGAACGATCTTTCAAAAGTGGCAATATTTTCACTTCAAATTTCCACTTACTCCTCGCTGAGTTTTGAAGATAGAGAATACTTTTATAAATTTTATTGACCACAGAGAACGTGGGCAGAAGCTCAAGGTCCGATTTGTTCATTAAAATTTTATTCGGAGCTTAAATGAGCAAAAAACTGTTTTTTGGCCTTATTTTGAGTGCCTCGGGGAAAACACGTCCTGGATTTTGCCGACAGGAAACTTAAACTGGTATGAATATGATTCTGAAGGATACGGGCAAAGACTCAATTTGCATTTTTGTATCTCGTTCTTTCGGAAACAGCGATTCAAATTATCAAAAATTCCCAAATTTCGACAAAATCGTGATTAACAAATTTTTAATCGCGAAAAAAATCCTTTTTTTTGACAAATGAAAATAAAAAGACATCTGATCAACTTATTTTTGTCCGTATTTTCAGAAAAATTTTTTTTTGATAATTTGGAAAATTTCATGTACGAGTCTCTAAATGCGACCAGTACTCTCTTCATATGCTAGTTTATAAGCAAAGCAATATTTGATTAAATTTTGGTCATTTGAAAAAACTTACGTTTTTTTCTGGGAATTTTTACGAAATTTTTGAGAGAAATTCATGAGAACAAGCAATAAAAGTCAAAAAATTAAAAAGAACTTTTAAAATCTAATACTGATTAGTTTTAAATTGCATGAAAATATTGAGAAGAGATTTTTGCGAAAAAAGATACTTTTTGTTAAGTGTAAATTACGAAAAAGTTTATTGAATCAAAATTAAATCTAAGCGAAAAATATTTTTGTACTGTTTTTTAAACTTTTGAAAAAAGTTTGTATAAACTACGATCAATCTATATCCTTTCGACGGAACTCCCATCTCAGAAAACGCTTACTATCTCAAGAGCGCGTGTTTCTGAATCCACTGATGTTGTCCTAGTGATTGTCCTTAGTGATGCTGAGTGATACACACCAATAAAATTAGCGGTTCCATTATCAAACCCTTGCTATAATCAATATTCAATATAACACTAAGAAAACAACATAGGATTCGAACACGCGCTATAGAGATAGTAAGCGTTTGAGATGGAGTCCGTCCGAAAAGGATATAAAGTTTTACAGCCCCTACTCAGAAGAGTCTCCTTAAAGTGCCGCATTAAATCCCTTCGACTCCTTAAAGCGACAGATTTCCGAAAAAATTTGTCTCCTTAAGGGGGTGGCGTCCGCATTTTTAAGGCAAATAATGATGTTTGCAAAATGACCAATTGTGCAAAAGTAAAATCGTCGGAACCAAACGATTACCTCGCTTGATATATTTGAGACACAATCCTGTCTAATCCTAAAAACTGAATCAAGTGACGGATGGCTCGTCAATCAGAAAACTCGATGCTTTACAAAAATAATGAAATTATTTTTCAAATTACTATCTCCTCTCTGAGTTTTTTCAAGGTACAACAATGATTTATGATCTCCAATAACAAGAACCGGCAACAACATCTAGTTTGAGTTTTCATTGAAAAATTCTTGATTTCTCCTACGAACTGTATCCTTTAGTTGTGGGGTTCAATCAAAATGTATCTCCTCCCTGATTATAAAGTCCATTCGAAACCACAGAGTAAATGTGCAGCCTGAAGAGCAGTCCGTGAAACACCAAGTTGAGTCTTTGTCTTAATTTCCTGACATCGTTTTCTGAAATCGTTGTTTTCAAATTTCCCAAAAATCAAGAAATTTTCAACCTTTTTTTCCTACGAAATATTTTCAGTGAAGAAGACAAAAGTTGCTTCCTAGCCATGGTCGTACAAATAAACGAGTACCAAAAGTTGCTGTGATTTTCCATATCTGTCATAAGAAAAGCATAAAAACTTAAAATTGGAAAACCTTTGTTTCTAGAGCCTCATTTTGCGACGACCACCCTAATGAGCGAGTTTATAAATTTTGAAAATTTATCCCTACATCTGGCTGATTATCAGCTAGAAAACTCGAGATAATCACATAACGCCTTGGTTCGTAGTTTCGCGCCTAAACTGATGTATTTGCTTAGTTGGTGTCTCATGCGGTAGTAAATCGGCTATAATGTGTAAATCGGCTATCAAAATAAGCTAACTGTTAAATCGGCTATATTATACCTATATTCTAAATGAGTTATTCTTAAACAATAGCCAATTTACTTTGTTCAAATCTTTCAGTGAACGGTAGTCGATTTAATCATTTTCGCATTGAATTATTTTGGTTGCCGATTTACATTCAAAAAATAGCCGATTTACTATTTTAAAGTTTATTAGCCAACGGTAGCCGATCTATCAAAATTTTTGGTCACTGTAGCCGATTTACTATTTAGCCGATTTACTATCTGACCCTCTCAGGCATTTCTAAAATCGGTTAAAACCAGCTGTTTTGATATTTTATCATTAAATTGGAAATGAAATACGCTAATGTTTTAAAACAAAAGGAAATATATGATCTTTTCTGTATTTTCATTTGATTAAAAACTCAATGTTATATGTATTTGAGATTTATTTAATGATAACTGTTTTTAAATAATATTAACCCTTGTGAGCACAGAGCCACAATTGTGACTCTAGCATACCTAAAATCATTCAAAAACGGCAAAAAACGGGATCGTAGAATCTTTTCTTTCAAAAACATTATAAAGAATTTTGATTTGGTTCCGAAAAAATAATTTAAATTTTTTTCGAATGTTTGGTTCAAGAATTACGGGGTGTTGATTCATAAGGATTTTTCGCCTAAGTTTCACTTCCTGAANATATGGATCAACGGACCTCAGAGTACAAATCCTAACTATTTGAATGATACAAACAACGCAAGATATTAGCACCCAATCAAAACCGTTGATTGCGTAATAGGCCGATTTCATTGGTTAGATTAGGAAAGGATCAACCAATCAAATGCTCAGATTTCGCATTTTTCCGTTGATCCATATTAACTGTTTAACCCTTGTGAGCACAGAGCCACAATAGTGGCTCAAGCATACCTAAATGAGTTCAAAAAAAGCAAAAAACGGGATAGTAAAATCTTTTCTTTCAAACACATTATAAAGAATTTTGATTCGGTTCCAAAAAGATAATTGAAATTTTTTTCGAATGTTTGGTTCCAGTATTACGGCGAGTTGATTTATTAGGATTTTTTGCCCATGTTTCACTTCCGGAAAAATTATTTCGGAAATAGACATAAAATACAAATGTGAGATTAGCCTTTTTTTAGAAAAGTGTTTTGTGCATGCATAAAAGTTAAAATAAAAATTTATTGGTATCTAGGGGCAGATATTTTTTTTCGGAAGTGAAATTTCTAAATTTTCAACTTCAAGTATCGCATGAAAAAATTTAATGATTATAAAAGGGAATTTAAAGCAATCAAAAATTGTCCACAGTTGTACTTCATTACCATATTTACTCAAAAATAATAAAAAAAAGTGTAACAATCTGATTTTATAGGGGAAAATTAACATTTTTCATCAAAAATCATGATTTTTCCATCAAAATTTTTTACTTATTTAATAATTACTTTCGATTTATGAGAAATAAATCAAAGCGGACAAAACATTGACGTAGGCCAGATACTTGTGCATCGTTTCCGACAATAAACAACTTGAGATGACAACTGTCATCGTGTATCACGTGATATGGTATACCTTGCTTTTCTTACTATATTTTCTAGAAAAAAAATTAAAATTCTAGAATATAAAATGTCGGATGCAACAATTTTTCCTTTCAACTTCTTAATGCCCAGAAAAATTCATAATTCCAACTGCCTTAAGGGGGTAGGTGTCGCTTTTTGTACCTTTCAATCACGCCTCAGAACAAATCGAGGGCGTTGTAAAAATTCTGTAGGATACTCGTTTGTAGATCTAGCCTTCGTCATCACATCTAGCACTGTTACATCACAACCACCAGGTGGTGAGTTCTATCTAGAGCACTAAACGGTTTTTTCAAAATCTATCTTCTTTTAGACCCCACATACAAAGCGTCTGAAAATTTACACAGAGTACGGGAAGAGTGGACGTGTCACTAATATGTTTGAGCCGTCTTTTTTTTGAATTTCGCTGTTGAATTTTCTAGAATCACTTTTGAACGCCGATTTTTACAATTTTTCGACTTCAAAGTGATATTCTCCTAGACGGATGTTCAGTTAAGACGTTTTTTCGACTAGGTAGATGAATATAGTGTGTCGTCCAATATGTTTTGGCTCGGATTTTGAATTTCACCCTAGAATTCTAGAAATATGACTATAAGTAAACCGGAAATGAAAGTTCGAAAAAAGAAGAAAGTTCGTCTGAATCAGAACAAAAGTACCACCAAATTGAAGTTGAGATTTCACTGATCAAAAAGTTGACTTACAGCTAATCAAAATTTTTAACCCATCAGCGTCAAATTCGATATTAGTTTTAACATTTTTGCTTAAAAATATTGAAATTTCTAGAATCGAAGTAAAGACATTTCCGATAATTTTAATGTCAATGCATCGTTTTCGGTGGGTCATAATTCACAATAAAAATGTTCATATCATGGTAGAATACCGGTTTTATGCGGGTTAAGTTTTTTCTAGATTGTTTTGAAAAGAAGATTGCCACCACGAGATTCCTTGGGTCAACTTTATCATAACGATATTAATGTATCATAAATTAATTCTATAAAGGGCTAAAAAAAACGCGACACCTACCCCCTTAAGCTTTCTGTAAACAACATTTAAAGTAGAAGCCACAATTGTGGCTCTGGTGCCTGGCGGAACTTTTTTTTTAATGCTCACAAGGGTTAATGTTATTTATGATTATATTTAAACATAATTGTTTTACGCATTTTTATTTGACCCGTTTAGTCGGAATTCAGTCTAGAACTAAATATATATATTTATTTTTAGCGTCGGACAACTAGATCGAAACAACCTCGTTTCAAGATTTTCATTTGCTATAAAAAGGATTTTCAATCCCTATCAAAAAGTGATATTTGCATAAGTTTATAAAAATTAACCTTAAATTGTCGTCGATTTTCCATGTCTCCTTCTAAACTTGGCAGAAAAAGCTGACTTGTATCGAGAAACAATCACTCCGATCGAAACCGGAATTCTTTGACCGAATAATTGAATTGATTTTATTCCATTGCCAGTTCCAATTTGGGTGAAGCAATAACAAATGATCACGATGAGAAAAAAAATTGTGCATAGAACACCCATCGAAATCGTGAAACTTCCTGAAGAAACAATTTATTGAAAATTATAACTGATAATTTGATATACAGGTGATGTACAGTATTTAATTTCAACTACGTTTTGTGTAGCATCTTTCAGGATTGAAAATTATTTTGAAATTTTAATAATACATGTAGAATAAGGTAGGAACAGCAAAAATCGAACCAACTCCGATTTTATTTCTTTCGGAGCACTTTTAGTTTTGGGCTGAATCTGACTCAAAAAAAATTTTTGGCCAAAATATGCACCGTTTTTCCAATATCGGCATTTTTCGAACATTGAAAAAAAAATATTTGGAAATTTTTTTTCCCTGGTTCCCCGACAAAGAAAAAAATTTGAGTCGCTAGAGAATATGTGATTTCACACAGAAAAAATTTGGTATCCAAAATCACCAGCAACATTCTCTAAAATCAAAAGTATAACAAATTTCCCTATACAAAAAAATGAATATTTTTCTTGTCATCAATCACATTACATTGACGGACCACCTGTTTCAAATTCAATTGACTATTACTAAATTTCCAAATTGGAAGCATCGTTTTCATTATGAACTCATAATAAGGCTGTCACTAGTAAGAAGTACTCATAAAAAATACATGTTTAAGGCAGTTTCACATAAAAGTACCTAAAGTAACTTTTATTTTAGGTGACCCCCCTCTCTGGGGCAAAAACCGTAGTAGGTATCGAGAAACGGTTTTTTTTGCATCCGATAGCCAAACTTTAACCAATGAAAAAAATTCGATTTCAGGGTCTACCGTTCCGGTACGACGCTGGTTAAGAACACCGGTTTGTATTGGCGTTTTAAGAGAACTAATCATAATTCAAAACTATAAATATACTCTTTATGGGTGACTTTTCAAGAGAAAATTTTTGGCATTGTTTATTTTGACACCTGACACCACCTAGTGGTAATAGGAGCACAATTACGTGTTTTCAGCTGACTACCGTAGACCCTGAAATCGATTTTTTTTTCATTGGTTAAAGTTTGGCTGGCTATCGGATGCAAAAAAACGTTTCTCGATACCTACTAGGTTTTTGCTCCAGAGGGGGGGCACCTAAAATAAAAGTTACCTTAATAAAAGTTAATTAAATCTAACTCAAAATTATTCTAATTTTAAATAAATCCTTATCATGTCGTGGCATGCCCATTGCGAAGGTGATGAGTACAGTATGTCTTAAAAGTGCGACAAGGTTGATTTTTTTTTGTGTTATTTGCACTTATGATAACGATCATTTTATGAAAATCGTCTAAAAATTTTGGTCGAAAAATGCTTAAAATTTTCATAATGCTTTGAATTTTTTCGAAAATTTTACGATTATAAATAAAGAGTTTGAACTCAAATCGCTTCCTTAAATAGATAAAAATTATTTAATGAGTGATACACATTTATTGTGGTTCAGCTAAGATAATAAGCACAAAAAAATAAACCAACTAATTATTTTCGTAAATTAAATTGACGCCAGTCTGCCGCATCGCTGCTCCGTTAACGGAATTCTTGCGCGCGATGGCGCACGAGTGTCGGTGTCTAGTGTACCCATTTGGGTACGCTAAGCACGCCCGTGCTTTCCGTACTCAAATTGGTCTGCATTATTTTTTTTATTCAGACATTTGGGTACGGAAAGCACACCGTGCTTTCCGTACCCAAATTGGTCCTGAATAAACAATATGTTGTGAAAAACGCATCTGTCATGGTTATGCGTCATTAGGGTGTTTTAGGAATTTCACCGACTGCACTGAAGAACAGTAATAGCAAACTGGCATAGTATGCCGCATAAGTAAGAGTCAGTACCAGGAGACTCATCTGCAAAACTAACACCCTTACCCGGATTCTATGAGTTTATGGGGTGAAACTTTCTCAAGAGAATGATTCCGACCATGAAAAAAAATTTGGAGCCTCCAAGTGGGGTCCAATTAGTGCATGAAAACAAGCTTAGCAGATAAGTCTCCCAGTATGACCTACTTATGGGCCAGAAGTTATGCCTATGACTGTGCTCAAGTGCAAGTCGGTGGAATTTCTCACCACCCTAATACACATAATCATGACGTCCAAATTGGTCTGATTAAAAATAATGTAGACCAATTTGGGTACGGAAACACGGGCGTGCTTTCCGTACCACGGTAACAAAGTATAGGAGGACAAAAAGTCGATTGGCCATTTGGGTACGGAAAGCACCCGCCGCCGATATTCATCTCCGAAGCCACCCTTACAATTAAATTTCTAGATTATTATCTGGTTCCAGGTGCTGCATTTCTGGTCTATGAGCAATTTCCTGACAGCTCACTAATTTCATAGAACTCAAAAATAAGGGGAACTTTCGGGTGTCTGCTCCAATATTACCACCATCCAAAGTGATACTTCCCCAAAATTTTGGTCTGGTGTTTTAAACACAGCGCTGCAGGTGAGGTTACATTAAATCAAAAGTGATGATGCCTCGTCCAAACAGAAATTGCTTACAAACTGACGGAATATGTTTTCAAAATGTATCTCCTCCCTGGGTGTTCAAGGCACACATTCGAAACTTAAATGAATGTGCAGCTGAAAAGTCCACGAAAATCAGCGAGGAAAAGTTTTGTTCAACTTCCTTGATTTGGCTACAAAATCAATCAAAACAGTATTTTACCCTATTTTAGGTGTCTCAATCAAAATGTATCTCCTCCCTGGATTTTAAATAACCTATTCGAAACTTACAAAAATGAGCAGCTAAAGAGTCTGTGCAGACCATAAAGGAGAGTTCGGCCAAATTTTCTTTCTCTGTTTCTTAAATCTTGTTCGATTATCAAAAAATTCACAAATTTCAACTTATTTATAATAATATAAAACATAAAAAAGTGCTTTCCAGACCATATCTTAATTAATATATTATCATGCCTCACTTTATTGACTTCCCAGTTTGGAAATCTCAAATGATAATAATAATATGATGAGAATTTGAGCTGTCCAATTGGGCGAGAAGGCGCGTCATCACTCTTTTCGATTTCAACTTTTTCTTGAAAATTCACCGATCCCCCGCAAACGGATTTTTTTTTTGACAAGGTTGCTGGTGAAATTAAAAAAAATATATTGTTCCAATCTGAATCTTTTTCATTCTCTACAATATTATACTAAAACTTTTCTTGTGCGAGAAAGAAAAGTTTGCTGTTCACTACCTTAATGTAGAATACTCGTATTTGGAAAATGATGTGATCATTAAGAATGAAAATAACGTAGGCTAAAATTTATGAACCCAAAACAAACTCAAGCTTTTTGCAATTTAAAAATTGAATTTTTTTAACACGACGTTTCGAATATATTTTATTCCATCTTCAGGTATTAATGAAAGCAGAACAAAATTTGAGGAAAAGTGACACAAAAACTAATTTGGTATTATTCAAACGATGGCCACAGATATCCAAATTAAAGCCCGTTTAGGTTAGGTCATCACCGGTCATATAACTTACAAAATTCCAATTTTTAAATTGCAAAAACTAGATATATAATTTGTCTCAAAAACAATAAAAACTCTAAGCTGCCAAGGTTGCCTTAAAATGAGTTATTATAGTCTATAATTTATAGTCTAAGCAAATTATCCTTGCTTTTAGAACGACAGATAAATGTACATAAAAAATTTAAAAGTGTGTTTTGAGTTTCAACAATTTGGTTTGAAAATCTTCGTATTTTCTTCCAATCGTTGATTAGCTTGTTAATTTTAAATGAATTTTGACTGTTCATTTTAATAACTGATACTGAAATTTTGGCTTGATTTACTAAAAATTGCTCTTTACCGATTATGGATATAAAATAACTATTCAGTCGGGTTTTTGATTTATGCTCTTGCCCATTGTTATTTTAATTTTGTGCTCTGGGACCGGCAGAGTCTGGGTAATCTTCGACCTTGTCGTCTTCATATGAACGTAAAATAAATATTTGAATTAATAACTACAGTTTAAGAGGTGTTGTCCAGTAATTTTGATCGATACCACATATTAAATAATGTACACAAATACCCGTGCTATATAAAAATAAATTAATTTCTGCTACGTCCTCTTAATTATCGTTTATCAATACTAATTATACCGAGCAAACAACGTGAACTACCCCACACAATATTTTTGAGGTCCTGACAGAATTGTGTCAGACGACTGCAAAATGTAATTTGTTTTGAACAATATTTTTCGAGCGCTGATTCTTGACAGAAGATGGTCAAACTTACTAATTAGGACATATCGTTAATCGCTGGTGTAACCTCAAGAACAAAAAAGAATTTTATCAACATTTTAAACTTTTGTCATTTTTGAGTCTATGATATGACCATATCCCTACTCACACTTTTGTGAATATCCCGGCCCTACTACCTAAAAACACACTTCGTTTACTTATCAGGGCCGGATACTTCACAAAAGTGTTAATAGGGGATATACAATCTCTATCTCCTTAAAAGTAGTCTCCTTCAAGCGCGCTTAACCCCTTTGACTTCTAAAAGCGACAGATTTTCCAAAAAAATTTGTCTCCGTAAATCGCATTTGATAAATTTTGAAATTTATTCTTATTTTTTTGCTGATTATCATCAGATAAACTCGAGAAAATCAAATACCGCTTGGTATCGAGTTTGCGCCTAAACTGATGTATTTGCTTAGTTGATGTCCAGGCGGTAAGGCAGTAAATCAGCTATCAAAATTAGGCTAAATGTTAAATCGGCTATATTAATACCTTTATTCGAAATGAGTTATTTTAAAAATAGCCGATTTACATTGTTCAAATCTTCAGTAAACGGTAGCCGATTTATGCATTTTGCATTGATTATTTTTGGTGCCGATTTACATTCAAAAAAGAGCCGATTTACTATTTTAAAGTTTATTACGCAACGGTAGCCGATCTATCAAAATTTTGGTCACATAGCCGATTACTATTTAGCGATTCACTATTTAGCCGATTTACTATTTAGCTGATTTACTTTTGCGATTACTATCTACCTCTCAGGCATTCTGAAATCGGTTAAAACACAGCTCTTTTGATATTTTATCATGAAATCGGAAATGAAATACCGCTAAACGAAATGTTTTAAACAAAAGGAAATATATGATCTTTTTCTGTATTTTCATTTGATCTAAAACTCAGAGTTATATGTATTGAGATTTATTTAATGAAACTGTATTTCAATAATATTTAGTAATCTGATATTTATTGAATTCCTGAGCACCAATAAACAAATTTTTTATTTATTTCAGCTGAATATTTCAAACTGAAAAAATATTTTTTGAAAGTTTTCAACTGAAAATTAAGCATTGAAGCAATTGCTTCAAATACATTAACTCGAAAGGATCTGATAGCAAATTGTCCTTTATTATAAAACTTTTGAAAAAATTTATAAAAAAGTGCGTTTTCACTGGAAAAAATACTCTGACTCCTTAAAACGCCTCTAATCTCCTATTAGTCATAGGCTATGACTATTTAAAGCGACAGATTTTAAAAACTCAAAATGCGCTTTAAGGAGGTAAGGACTGTAGTTTGAAATGCATTTAATTATTAACTTTTATTTCTGCTGAAAACTCTTTTAAACGAGTGACTATTTCAAGGCCACGCTCTTCGCCATATTCCTAGGCCAATTGACGCGCCAGTTGACCTGATGACGCTTATATGGGCCAATGAGATCACTCCTTATTTTAAGGCGTTTCAAACTATTTGAGTGATATAATACTCAGCTTCTCTAACAAAGGCTGTACTCAGAGTCTGAGTCTCAGTCAATCGGCAATAAATTATTAATTTGAAAAAAAAATTAACTCAATAAAAGACCAGACAATTTTGAGGAAAATTTAGGAACTGCTGAAGTAGCATGAAATTTGTAAAGTCATGTTTTTGACGTAGCTAGAAATAAAGGATTTCTAAGTTGACCTTTTTTATTAAGGCACAAAATATAAATTACCTCTTAGTGGTTAACAGAGTGTCCACCATGGTGTTATCGGTTTTCAGCATAGGAAATTTACGATAGTCATGAAAAAACCGAAAGTTTTATTTTGTACAGACATTTTCGAAAATCAAGAAAAATTTTGGAAAAATTAAGAAAGTAAATGCTGGCTTCTGATTGGCTAAAAATTGATCTTGTTCTAATAGGAAGTATCATCATAATTGTATTCTCGCCTGTTCACAGTGTGAACATCACACTGTTTACATTACAGCGTTTGGTCGTAAGATAACTCAAAACGATGATGAGTCATCAGTGATGACGCTCTTTTATGAGTAAGCGGAATACTGTCTGTCACGCATTTTTTCTTGGGATTTTTGATGAAATCTTTCGGATTTCACGATTTCGACGGTCAAATAAATATTTTGATTACCAAAAGATAGACGATTCTGACAGATTTTGGAATTGAGATTTACATAGATTTTGTATGAATTTTCCTATGAGAAAGAATGTGCTTACTCACAATTCAGAACCACTTAGCACTTTCTGAGTACATATAATATTTGCCTTATTTTGTGTGTAGTCGTTTTCAGTTCGATCAGATTAAAAAATATATACTGTAAATAGGAAAATATGCCGAAATTTATGAAGAATATAATACACCTGATCCTGGATAATTTATGGATGATATTCTCCATAAATGCATATATCTGATAATCATGCATTATTCATGTCACAAATTTCATATCAGACGATAATCAGATTACACTTGGTATCACTTATTGGTGGGGGACCTCTTTGGGCGAACGGTCATACGTTAGGTAAGATAGTAATTCGGATATACTGTGATTCGGCTATATAACAGAAAAATTGAAAGCTTTTGGACATTTCTAGAATTCAAGAATTTTTATGGAATTAAGCTCTCAGNAAACTAGAGGTCTCAAACTCCCTGCTAGCGAGGTTTGGCGGAATTCGGTGATAAAAATGCCTTTCGGCTTTTGATTTCGAATTTGATATATGCTTAATTTTATAAATATCTATATGGATGAGTCATATATTAAAATGCATGTTATCTTGAGAAATTTATCGGCAATAACATCTAACTTTGATTTATTATCAAATTGGTAGGCATTGCGAAGAGTTTACGGCATTTTTCGTATAAATCTACGAGTTTTCTTAAAGATTGACTTCTGAACCAATCAGAAGGCCGGATTATCCTATTCTTTAAAATTTATAAAAAAAAATTCAAATATTGAAATCATCCTTCGAATTAAAGTTAGATATTTTTGTACTGCAGCCATAGCCGAAAAATTGGGTTGATCCTATTTGTATTTAAGGGGGAGATAGGTTTTTAAGATTTGGTCTTTGAGGCCCTCTAGCGGTTAACCTTGTAATCAAAAAAATCTTAGACCAAGCTCATTGCCATTTTTTTTGGCCGATTTAGTATAGTCTCAACTTTTAAGCGAAATCTATTTTCGACGACTACCCCCTTAAGGAGGAAGGGACTCTACTAAATACGAATTGTAATCGGATTAGATCGTTTATCAAAGTTGAAAGTAGATCGGATAAAACATAGATTCATCCCAATTTGAAAAACGCTTCGTGATAATTTCGATTTTAATCGGAATTTTGTACAGTATTTACAATCTGTGTTAATTTTGTTCAGAAGAATTTTCTAATTGCATTTCCCAAGTATGGTGCTCGTTCTTCGAGTAAATTTGTTAAATTTTGAAACTTTTCAGAAAAATTTTCTTCATCTTCACAGTAGTCTAGCGTGTATTTCAAAATACCATCTTTTTTTGTGACAAAATTCAGTTCTTGTAAAGTCTTTTTATAATTTTCACTAGTTCGTACAATTTCTGTCCATAATTTATATGGGTATTTTGGCTTTACATATCCTTTATCCGTTTCGTTTTTAACAAATGAAACAAATATTTCTTCGGCCATTTTATGAAGATTTTGATCATTTCGAAGGAATGATTTTTTAAGCTCAGCGTTTAATTTTGATTTTGCAAATTCTGGCTTCTCAAATAGATTGTCGGTTTCGTAAGGATCTGTTTTTAGGTTGAATAGACTCCAATCTAGAAAGAAAAGTTATAAGTGAAGTTCAAGATCACACAAATAATGAACTTCGTGATGTTTTATAAATGGAAGTTTTTTCTATTTTTCCATGCTATCAAACTATTTTCGATACGAATTAAATACAAATTATTTCAATATGACAGAAAATAAAAAACTTGGGACAAGGTTCTTGAACGATAATTTAAATTCACGTATACGTTATTTGTTAAACCGAAACATCGTTTGAGTGACCTTGCTCAAAAATCCTTAAGGGGGTAGCGGTCGCACTCTTTTTAGAGTACTTTCGGGTGTAAAAATAGCACAACATTGCTAGGGAACACTCAGAAAGCATAAACTTGTTGGAAAAAAAATCCGAAAAATAGTTCGAAATTTTCATTTTTTGAGAATTTTTCTGAGTATTTTTGTTTGAAAACATTGAAACCCAATTTTTGACCAGAAAAACTCGAAATATGAAAAAGCTGTAAGCAGATTTTCTGCTTGGCATGATCCAAGCTTCAATTTAATGGTACTTTCGGCGAATTCAGACGACTTTTATTTCCGAGTTTTCACTTCCGGTTTACTAAAATGCAATTTTTTAGAATTGAGCAGAAACTTTCTGTTTCCGACAAAAAACCTAAAACATATTTTTCCGTCTTTTATCAAATTTATACTGCATTCTGAAATTTAACCTCAGATCCTTAGGCTTTTGAATCGCAAAAACCTTGAAATTAGGCGCTTTTTGGCAGTTCTAGAAAATACTAGTCCGAAACTCAAAAATGGTTTTTCGACAAATAACGATCATTATTGTTTCTGTTGTTCATGCCAAGTTTGAGTAGAATGGTATGCGAGCTCTAAAAGACTTAGGAATTTGAAATTCGATTAAGTTGTTCTAGAACTTGCCGCATGGTGGTCACCAGAGTCAGCCAAAAATTATTCTGATAAATTATTTTTGTAGATTTAGGATAGATCTACAAAATGGCTATTTTCAAAAGTTTCGAAGCAGTTTAGTATTTTAGTAAAGTGAAGAACAAAATTACCATTTTGCGACCGTACCCTTAAGCGGATTCGAAAAAACCAATTTCAGCCTAGATCTCATTAGGCTGTCCCAGGTCACTTACTTTTTTGGTCTTTATTCTGAAACTTAAAAATCGAAAAAATTCATTTGGTCAATTTTGAGTCAAAAAAAATAATTTTGAAGTCAAATTTTCAAAATTCTAGAGAAAAATCTGTGTTTCTGATTGGTTAAAACTCAAGTTTGTTAAAATCTGGGTTAAACGTGCACTGTGATTCACTGATAATTCCTATTTTTTTTTTAATTTTGATCGCCAGTGAAACTACAGTTATAAGACCCTGAAATAACCAAAAATAGTCAAAATCGACGAAAACTTAAAGTTAAATGAAAAAAAGATATAAACTAACCCTCTTTGGGTTTTTACTAATATCTATTTTCAAAAAGAACCTTGCGGCCATTTTAATAGCCCTCAAGCTGCAAAAATGTTGCCCTGTTATTATTGCGCCCTGAAATAAATCGAAAGATTATCTCATGATAAATCATAAGAACCCTTATTTGTGTAGATAAAACAGACAAACGTTTAAAAAAAATTCCTAATCAATTTGCATAGAAAATTCATTTTAACCTTTTTTAAATATGTTTCAGAAATACGCAAATTTCGATGAAAACTCTAAAACCTTTTATGTGACTATTTGAAACTTGCAACATCTTTCCGTAATTCGAATTGAATCCAGTCCTTTGAATTGGTAAAGGTCTGTGTTGGTCAGTTCTACCGTCGAATTGAATCTGGCATTTTCTCCAATGTTTTACTTCTTGATAATTCATGAATTTCCAATCTCCAATTCTAACAGCATAGCGATGAAGCCACCCTGAACAAATATTACACGAATGTTTTTGAAAACTCGTCTCTCAATTTTTCTGAAATTAAAAACAGTCAATTTCGACCTTTTTGTGAATCTCACAATTTGTAGTGAGG
The DNA here is from genome assembly GCA_004367855.1 of Oikopleura vanhoeffeni. Taxonomy (NCBI): domain Eukaryota; kingdom Metazoa; phylum Chordata; class Appendicularia; order Copelata; family Oikopleuridae; genus Oikopleura; species Oikopleura vanhoeffeni. Next base: position 46,500 of record SCLH01000863.1, on the reverse strand, counting down.
AAGTTCCAAAATGAAACATGTGTTCAGATGGATTTGAATCTCGAAAACAATACTACATTACTAATGTAGTATTGTTTTCGAGATTCAAATCCATCTGAACACATGTTTCATTTTGGAACTTCCTCACTACAAATTGTGAGATTCACAAAAAGGTCGAAATTTACTGTTTTTAATTTCAGAAAAATTGAGAGACTAAATTAGTCTGACTAAATTAGTCTGACTAAATTAGTCTGACTAAATTAGTCTGACTAAATTAGTCTGACTAATGTAACATTAGTGATGAAACATTACTAAACTGGGAAACCGTTGTTTTGCGGGGAAGTTTTTGACTGCACCCGACTATCCACTCGGCTTTAAAATATCGCTGATTGGTTTGTTCGCGTTCCGAGTCAAAATAACGGTCTACACGATTAGGGCTGTATAATGGTTTTCCCAAATGATGTTGAAATTTTTGACCGTTTTGGAGAAAAATGTTTCATCTACTGTTTTTGAATACATAATCAGTTTAAAAATATAAACATACCATTAACGGCGACATCATGCAAAAGCTTTAAATCATTTGGGACTTTCAAATGATGAGCGGACATTCCGGTTTTATCAACAATGCTATAAATCATTTTATTTCTCTGAGCGACTGGATCTTCTTCTTTGAAAATAATTCCTTGATCAACTCCATCAAATTTTATGTCGTTTGGCAATTCTAAACCAGCCATATTTAGTAAAGTTGGAAACCAGTCAGTTATGTGCACGATTTTGTCCGACATTTTCACCGGTAATTGTGTTTTCGTCCGATAAAGAAATGCCGGAGACAAAGTTCCACCCTCAGATAGTTGTCCTTTGAGTCCTCTGTAGGGATAATTACATCCTTGATTTAGGGATCGGATTACAATTTAAAATCATGAAAATTCACAGAGAAAACGCAAATGAGTTATCTTAATAAATAACCTCTTGTTTAGTTACTGTTGCTCTTCCACGGTGAATAATTTTAAGCATCATACGGATCTCCCCCCGAATGTGCACTGGAAACTCGATTCAAATGTCGCTCAATTTGGCGTTATGATGGCAAAAACTTATGTACTGAAACAGAAGGAAGTTCACCTCAGCTAATCATTGCTATGTACTCAGCAGTTTTTTATCGAGTCATCCGGACTCAGACGGGGTGGAGATCCATATAACAGATAAAAATGGTTTAAATTGCGCCAATTCAAAATTTTGTTTAGTAGGCTTTTCACCTCTTCTGACTCAGAAGTTCTGAGCGAGAAGAGCTAGAATCTAGCTGCTAGATACTATGTTTTTTTTGAAAAGCTTGTTTGGTTACAAATAAAAAACAATTTGGATATTTTTCGCAAAAGCCTTTGTACATTTTCCGATGAAATGTAAAGGAGAAGGTTTTTTATTCTCGCTGGCGCTTGAAAGCTTCATAATTTGATCATACTTTTAACACGATTTCCTTAACCCTCCAAGGCATGGAGTTATTTTCAAAAAGAGAGTTAAACAGTATAAATTGAGAACTTTGTCGGTGCTTTTTGACACTCGATACGTTTACATAAGGTCAAAATAAATTTCCAAATTGTGATTCTCGGAGTTGAAAATTGAAGTCATGAGCAGGATTGTTAATAGAATGGCTTTTGCGTGTGTTTTCCATCCCCTTATTACGTAGGTTTTAGCAAAAGATAGGCAAAAAATGGGGTCGGGTATAGTCTATACCAGGCTTCCAAAAAGGATGGTTTTTATCCCTTTTTCTATCCCTTTTCATAGCAAAAGATAGTGAAAATTCGGGGATAGGGATGGAAAATCGCCAAAGGGATGGCTTTTTGGAAGCCTGGTCTATACCGTATAGACAATCCAGTCAGATGAGCCCTTCTACAACCCTGCTCATAAGTTCGAAAACAATCATTTTCTCCTTAATTAACTAAAAGAAAGTTTTTGTCATTTTTGACGCACTTCTGGATAGCAAATCGAACTGGGTAAGGTTCAAGTTTGAGTGATTCGATTTAATAATTCCGATCGATATTTTTATTTCCGATCCCTGCCTTGCATTGTACCTCCATTATCAGAATGGAATAAAATGATTGTATCACGGGTTAAATTGTCAAGTTCTTTTAGTAAATGTCCGATTTGTTCGTCAGTCGCCTTGATTGAGGCCAAAGTGTTCAAATATCCCTGGGATAATTTTTGGGGATACTGGTCTTTGTAAATGAGTCGACAAATGATGAAATATGATTTTTGAGTTGGTGTGTTTTTGAAAAAATATTTTTTTCCACAAAAATTAACACAGAATAAAATTAACAAAATAATTAATAATTAAAAAAATGAAGCAGAAAACTAAAATTTAACACAGAACAGAAAATATTGAAAATTGACTTTACGAGGAGTGTTTTATGATCTTTTGAAAGTTTGTATTTTTAAGGTGTGACATTGAAGGTGATTGTTTACCACCGTGAAATATTTAAACGACCAGATATCTTGGTCAAAACAAATACATTTGCGTAAACTGGCCAATAAACTGTAAAATTAAAAAGGTTTCTAAATTATTAAATTTACGAATTAGAAGGAGATCTGTAAAATTGAATTTTTATTTCATTCATGAGCAATTTCTAAAATCTTAATGTGTTGAAAAATAGCTGTTTACAACCTCTTTTCAAAAAGAATTATATTTAATTTTATGCCACATAATAGAAAATAAAAACTGACTGTTGAAATTTGTCGCAAAAACGTTGTGAAATGATGGTATTCTTCAAATTAAGATACTATTAACTGACAAAATGACGAAATTGATAAATAAAAAAGATATCATTTCTGCCTTCATATTTGCAAATTTTTACATATAATGATTCATGACACTACAGGGTGTAATTTTTTAACCTTCTTATTTTCAAATTGGATAGATTGCTATCCGCTAAGGAGAACGATTAATTTTGGCAAAAACCTACGTCTTTCCCAGATTCAACCAATCAAAACGGCGGAATTAAAATCTATCCAATTTGGAAAAAAGAAGGGAAAAAAATTACACCCTGTATATAAAAATATTTAAAGAATTGAACATAGAAACTCGTCGTATTCTTAATTTTTCAAATTTTCTCTTAAAAAAATTGATGGTTACTTTTTGTTAAAGTTTTTCACCGGTATTTTATAGCGATATTTTTCTAGATTACATAAATTGATATGCCGTAAATTGACATGAGTAATTTTTATTCGTCGAACCCTTCCTTGAACTTTATTTTTCCACCAATTTGTTGCACTTGTTGGTGCATGTGGGACTGCATAAGTTAAAAAGGTAAAGAACGGTTTTGAATTTTTGCTATTTTTCGCAACTTGAATGGCCCTATCAGTAAATTCATTTGAACAATAATTTTCCGACAAGTGTACAGTATTATTAGCATAATAATCAGTAATTAAATACTCACCAGAGTATGATTTTGGATCCCTCGAAACTGTGTGTTTGGAATAGTCAATTTGACCGGATAAAAACCCGAAATGTTCATCAAATCCTCGACTTGTCGGGAGATATTTTTTGGCGCAAAAACCTAAGTGCCATTTTCCTATCAAATGGGTAGAATAACCGCCTTTTCGAAAAAATTCAGGCAAAAGTTTTTCTTTTGCATCTAATCCTTCTGGAGCAAGAAAATCTAGAGCTTCAGAACCAAGACCATACCGGAAAGAGTAACGACCGGTTAAAAATGCAGCACGAGTCGGAGAACATCGATGAGTTGCATAACAATTTGTCTAAAAATATTTTATAACAAACATTTACAGGTATAGATCGATTTTTTATGCATTTTTAGTTTTCAGATACTGTGAATTGATAATATTAAAAACTTTGTTTATATACAGTTGATGACTAGTTTGAGAACCTTTACAGTTTCCTCCGAAAATGCTTAATAAACAATTTTGGCAAACCGGTAGGTGGCGCGAAATCACAAAATTATATTTTATGTATCCATTGTAATATTTCCAAGATTTACCAGAACAAAAACATGTAAAATAAGCGTTTTTTGAGACGGTATTTCATATCATTGGTAAATGTTTACCCCACTTGGCGACAGTTCCAACAGAAAGTTTTTAAACTCTGGCTATGGCCTCAATCGTGGTCAGAATTGGTTCATTGTTTTTATACTGTAAACCAATGATTGCGCATTTCTCCGTTATTCTTAATCATGTAAATATCACTTTAGATAATAGGATTTTGCGATTACGCGCAAACTATGCAAAATCGCAAATTATGCCACGATAGTTTATGACGAAAATATAATTAAACGTATTCTCAAAAATTGAGAAAAAAAAACGGATGTAAGACAACGGCTGTCATAAATGTTCATTTTTTACTTTTTTTCATTTTTCTGAAAGCTCTTATGTCACGTCTCTTTAATAATATCAAACTGCGAAATATTACTCAAAAAAAAATGATTTAATTCTTTTTGTAAAAGACGTTTGAAAATGACAAAAAA
>SCLH01000863.1:31453-42046 GCA_004367855.1 Oikopleura vanhoeffeni | reverse complement strand
GTAAGCGTTACTTTAACAATAAATCATAGTCTAGGTTGTGCTTCAACAAGTCACAAAATGTAAAAGGAATGTCCAAAATATGGGTCGAAAAATATTATTAAAAAATAAGGGTCAAATAAGATCAAAATGCTGGCAATTTGCACATGATTAAGTACCAAAATTGTTAATTAATAAAGCTTACTAAAATAGTTCCTTTTCGTGCAATTTTGTCCAAATTTGGCGTTGTTTTTGCTTTTAGATTATTCCACCCAACATCAGCCCATCCCAAATCATCAAGCAAAATTACGAGCACATTTGGTTGTTTCTGCGCCAAAATAGAAAAAATCTTCAAAAATAAAATTCTCATTTCTCGATATATTTTTGTGAACCATTTTCGTCAAAAATTACTTTATATAATTATTTTGTGGTGAAATATATGGTGGATATACGTGGTGTAATAAACATATTATTATGAGGTGACGTATTATTTTGGGGTTGCGTATTTTGGCGTACACAATACACAAACGGTTCACGCTAGAACAACCCAGAAAATAAGAACGAGGGCTTGACCTGACATCAGTTTAAATTTCTGAAATGTCAGTAATTCTGGCTTACTTGATATACAAAAATTAACTAAAATATCTTGCTTTTGTCTCGAAATCCTGCAAAACAATAAGAGTTCCAAGGATGTGAATAAACCGCTTGGTCAATTTTTGAGCAATTTAGGTAAATAATAACAAAAACTTCTTGCAATAAGTCGAACACTTCGCAAGTATTTGAAGTTTTGACACGGATAATCAACTTGAATTAAAGACAAATTGTCATTATGCAATTTTGAGTAAAAGACTCGCGCAGTAATTCGAATAAAGCTTCTATAATGTATTTATTTTATTGAAAAAAGTTCAATAAGAAAATTTAAATCTCAAATTAATAACAAAATGATTTCTAAAATAAAATTGGATCCCTCAAAAAAACTCATTTATCAGCTAGAGAAAAAAGAAGTGTTAGAAACACGCCAAAAAACCTCAATCTACTGGAGCCAAAAGTTATTTATTGTAGCAGCAAATATTTGAAGAAGATCTTTCAGCTTTGATTTTCAACCCAAAGAAATAAATAGTTATCGTGAAAAAAAGCTTTAAAAATTATTGATGAGAAATAACTTGAACAAAAATTGTGTGCAAATTTTTTAGGCAAATCAACTGTATTAGATATATGAAATAAAATAATCCTATGAATCTGGAAATTTAGGACCGAGAGTAGTTTTGACGAAAATTGTCAGCGTCAAAAACTATTCTAGGTCATAAATCTTCAGATTTATACGGCTCTTTTATCGAGTTCCTATTTTTTGCGAGTTAGCCCTACCTATACGCCCTTGCCTTAAACGCTCTTGCCCTAGGTTGTGGGTGGTTACCGGTTGGGATGCTACTTTTGCTGTAGATGTCACGTGTTTGAAAATAAATGTATTAAAAACATTGCTAAAATAAGAATATGTAACTTATTATATGTTTCTAAAAATCAGTAACAAAAATAAATCGGAAATACAAAAATAAAATCAGTTATATCCCTATAACAAGGGATATAAATCATAAAATAATCATTTTTTATACGTGGACCATGCTTTGATCTCTAATATTTCAAATGGTTTCCTAGATCCTGAAAATCGACGTACACCACGAGGATTATATCTCGGGAACCATATGTGGTAAAATATNAATTTTTGCTGCATTCGAAATTTTGTTAACGGTTTGCTTGAAAAAATTTGAATTTTGACCAAAAAAAATCATAAATTTGCAAAATTTCAGTTAATTTCAAAGTATTTTTCCAAATAATAGACTGAAACTCGTGATATAGACATCGGATCTGACTTATTTTTTTGCCATTTTAAATTTACAATGCTGATACATCGTAAAAATAAAATAAGATAATTTTGCAAGCCTGAGAAAAAAACATATTTTTGCCGAATTTTGAAGTAACCTAAACTTCAAGCACCTCGTTATCAAAAACTAAACAAGGTATCAAAAAGTCGTCGGATATTCTCCGAATATGTTCGATTCTGAAAAAACGCTTTTCAGGAAAAAAAATTTTGACTTCAGATATTCGAGTTAAAATATTTTAGCCGTGATGTACCAAAAACAGCAATTTTGAGCACCTTTAAAACGATTACGGACAAATTAGATGATTTCAAAATTTCTTCGGATATTCTTCTTTATTTTTTTAAATTCATTCATATCCCCCACGAATAAAAAAATCTGTTATCGCTTCGGCCAATTAAAATGTATTAAAAAAATGCAAAAATCGACTTTTTGTACCGGTACAAATACCGGTACGATCATACAAAAAACTTTTGGGTACTTTTTTTGAAAAATTTAGACAAATATCTCGTGGGTCCCAGAAAATGAAACTCAAGCAACTTTTATTCAGCTCAGAACAAACGTTTCAAAATCACTAAATGGCGTGGGGTACTCTCTTAATTTTCTCTTGCATGCAGAAAACTTCGAGGACCCATTTCAATCGTTTTTTCGTCGAATAGAATATTATAATTTAAGCGGTTATTGCTATACAGCGACTTCTTTGGTCGAAAAACGACCAATCTGTTCAATTTTGTGCAATCAGTGCGTAATGGTTAATCGTATTTTAGGAAAGTTTTTTTTAGACTGTTTTTTCAATGTATAGAATTAAAAACTGATTACTTTTTATCACGGTAAAATTAATAATATGAATTTAAATTTCTCTTTTTTTGCCGTATTTGGAATTTGTCTTACACCTAATGTCATGACATGTCACATTCCTTTTTTTCGTCGTTAAATGCAGACCTCGGCAAACACTGGTTAGCTTTGGTGGCTTGACTTGGCTTTGATATCAAGCCAGGTATACTGGCTTGACCAATAACGGGGAATTTTCTGAAGATTTTTCGCGGAATTTAATATTGATTTTTAAAGATTATCTAAAATCTCCATTGTAGTGTTTTTTTTCTGTTTGAAAATCAGGTGAAAAGAAACTTATATCATGCCAGCTCGGCTGCTACATATCAAGTATCAAAAGGGTTGTGAATGTAAAATTTAGCTTATTGCATTATAATAATTTACGTGATCAGAGGGCAATTTTTTAATATGATAAATTTTAGCTTGTTTTGACTCTCGAATTTCGGATAAAATTCGCATTTTGGATAAAATTCGCATTTTGCTAAAGAAGGTTCTGAGTACGGGATTACATGCAAAAATTATCTTTCCTTGTTTGATAAATTGAACAAATAAATACAATTTCCGGGTTAATCGGTCCTGAGAAATCAATAACGAAGAATAAAATTTTTTCAATTCAACTTGAAGTTTTTTAGAGTTTTAACCAAAAATAGCACATCGCATAAATATGAAGAAAAATGTAATTTGAATAGGAAAATTGGATTTGTCGTCAAAAACTGACCTAGAAAAGTCTTACACTATTACTAACAGAAGTCAGGCCTCTTATTGTTTGTTATGATATTGACATGCTGCTTTTATGTTTATAGCGGTGCGCGCTTTATGTATGATTAAGAGAGATTACCTCAAAATGATAAGAAAAACCCAAACGTTTGATGTATTTTTATGCTCAATATTTTCTGACTAAACAAAAAAAATTAATGATAATATAAAACAGTTATTTCGCACTTTACGAAAGTCACTTTTTTCATTTTTACGAATAACCCAAACGTAATCAGTTTAGAAAAATCCAAATTTTTGTGGTCAACGATGTTTCTGATTTATTTTAAAAGTTTGAATCAACTTGGAAATAAACTCCGCGAGTTATTTCCTGCTAGGGAAAAATTAAGGATTGAGAAAAGCGTTTTCGTAAAGTGTTTTACGAGCTTATTAAATTTTTACTATAAATTGACATATTTTAAAATCATAACCAGTGTTCACGGAACATTTTTTTTTACTTTCCAACATTTCAAACAAAAAGTATCACTGATACTGTATCAGGCTTCCAAAATTAGTTAAAAACTCCCAAGCAATTGCTCTTTTAGCAACCAGAACCCCCTTAATGAGGGTTGTTGGTGTAAAGAATGCAAACATTGAAAAAAAAGTTTTGATTATCTAGACTTGGCCTCCGCGAAGGATTAGTATAAATTCGTCCAATCAATGGTCCTTTCGAGATTATTTTTTGAAAACACGCTGTTGATGCGTGTTTCCCATGATGGGGATTGGTTCAAGCCTGAAGAACTTTCGCTTAGGCGGGTCTCTTCGATGCTTGTGATTTAACACCAGCTGAGAAATATCAAAGGAACCTATTTTTACAAAGAAAAAGCAGAAGAGAATATTTTTTTCAATGGTTGAAGTCAGCGATTAGGGAAAAAATTTACATGTATACTGTGCAAAATGTTTTTATTTGATTTAATTTGAACAAAAATTGACGGAGTTGGAGCGAATTTAGTGAATAGAAGTACATATATTTACCGGTTTTTTACTAAGGCACCAGTGACTCACCCTTGCCCAGAATTTTTAAATTTAACTTGCAGTCACAAAAGAAGGTTTTAGTCTCCAGTATTTTTTTTTCTCATTTAGGTAGTTTTTTTTTAAAGGAGGTCACCTTCTCATGAGCGATTACGGAGAACCATAGAAGATATCGAGAAATGTTTTTTTGCATTCAACTGCCAACTTAAAAAGCTCAATGGAGAATTTTTTCCTTTTTGTATCGGAATCTCGTTTTTTCTTCCGGAATCATCAAAATTATAAGTTCAAGCAGTTAATGTGTAGATAATTGTGATATAAGAACGAAAAAGCATAGAAATTCAACTTTCGGGCTGATTTTAAGAAAAAACATGTCTGGCCCACCGAGATTCGAACCTACCAAAAATGTATTTTCGGTTTTATATCCGGTGAACGTTGTCAAATCATAAATTTCTACATTGAGCTTTTAGGTTGGCAGTTGAATGCAAAAACTATTTCTCGTGATCAGCTATGGTTTTCCCGTGATAGTCATGAGAAGGGTGACCTCCTTTAAAAAAACTACCTTAGTCTTATCTACCCGTTATCGACCCTTCCAGTCCAGCTGGAGAAGTGGGTAATTTTCCTCAGCAATTCCAACATTCTGCACCTACAAACCCCTTAATAGGTAACCGACCCGTTTGACTGTTTTGAAAATATCTGCGTCAGATGAAGGAAGTCTGTGGACTTTTGAAATTTAAGGGCATGAAAGATGATTATTTGAAGTTTCGAACAAAATACAACAAATTAAAGCAGCAAGCTATATGACTTCTTTTTTTTTAATTTTTTGACAAATTGTATTATACAGTAGATAACCTCTTTTTTCTTGGTCTATTTAGTTCTATATTAATTATTCAATTTTTTTTTTCAATTTGTACTTTCGGGGAATTGTTCATTATAATTTTGTGGAAAATTAACAGTTTTCAAAATCAATCAAGTTATAATAAATAAAATTAATTTACAGAATTTGGAATGGTAAAAAATTTTATTCTTTATGAACAATAAAAAAGTCGCAAGTCCTCCGACTCGGAGTCTCCGAGGCAATCATCTTCATAGACGAAGTTATGCAAAATTATAAATGGTAAAAAAAAAACCGAATGTAGAATTTGTAATGTGTTCAACAATTATAATTCAAAAGTTTGAAACAATGAAAAGTTTTCATCGAAAACGACTTTAATTCATTTTGATATGGCAAGGGTTCTTTTCGGCGATAAACACGAGAAATCTGTTTTTTAGATCTGTTTTTAAGGATGTGGAAACAGGGTCCCGAACATTAAAATTTGGTCAAAATATCTGACCTCTCCTAAAAATCCATGGCAGGACAGATATTGCCGAACCCTGCTTACAATCAAATGTGGTTGAAATTAATCAGCATTAACTTAATTATGAATATTTTCGAACTTTTGACCAATTTTTAACATTAAATAAGCTGCAGAGGGAATTTCTTGCTATTGTTTCGAATCAAGTGGTAAAATTTGTGGTAGCAAAGAAAACGTATACAAATGCTGTTATCGATGCAAAGAAAACATGTGAAGCAGCATAAATGCATTTTTTGTTGATTTATGGCCAATGGGCTTTTTTGCTGTAAATACAAACATATTTTTGTATTCTACTTTTTTTTATTTCAATCTAAACTATTTAAAAAGGGATGATTTTCCCGAAAAGGAGGTCATCAGCTAAAAACTTTGATTTATACAGTTCTAACAGTTTTAACCAGATTATTAATTTCATATCAAACTTCACACCTTTTAAAATGCGGATCATCTCTTTTGAATGCCATAAGAAATCACCTTATTTGTAGGAAAATGCAACCACTAAAGAAAATGTCCTTTAAAAATTTCAGTCTTAGAACAATTTCAGAACTTAGAACAATTTCAGTCTTAGAACAATTTTAGAAAAAATTACAGTCTTAGAACAATTTGAGGCTCATTTTTATCGAAATTTAAATCATAAATATTATATGATATGATTCATATCATTTTCGACCTTCAGCTGGATTTTGGGCTATTTCTTAATGTAAAGAAATTTTAAATATAAAATCTTGTTTTATCCGTGTTTCAAATCGTGATCCCGGGAGTCTAAAGATGACATTGTTAATTTCGAAGCAAATTTTTTCTAAATTATCTCGATAATCTGTGATACATGCTAAAATAGTTTTGTATGTCTTATGTCAAAACAATACAATTTTTCATGGCCATAATAGTAAAAAATAGTCCTTCTCGGCATATTCAAGACATTTTTAGGACCAAAATCAAAAACCGAAACAGCCATGTTTTTTGCTTTTAAATTTCTCATCTTATGTGTGAGTTTGGATGTTTTCTAAAAAATGACGAAAAAACAATACGACTTTTAAGAAAGAATTATTGCTCCCAGTTAACCTCATTTACCGGTTGATTCAACATGCGATCTCAAAAACTTACAGAAAAAGTTGTTAAAAGCGATTATGAGCTATTATTCCAGAAATTTCAGTGATATTGTTATGGAGCAATAAAAAGTTATAAGCCCCCAAAAATTTTTTTCTGGCCTATAGAACCCCCTTTTTTAAGGTAATGAAAATTATACCTCAACAATTTTACCGATAATGTGGTCAATTTTGCTCGATTTCGGTTCCAGTTCATGAAAAGTTAAAATAATGGCAACAACTGGCTAGCCATGGCTTTGTCGGCTTGTCCTTTTTTGAAAATTGTCTTTCAAAAAATGTCGAGCCAGCAAAAAGACAAGTCAAGGTTAGCTACTAACTATATTTTTTTCTGCCGGTAGGTGTCCCGCGCACGAAGTTTGTATAATATGAGTCTGGTGTACTTAGTACACTGTACTAGCTGCTAAGGTATAGCTGAAACAGAGGCCAAAGTTAGGCATATACTGTATATATTATAAGATAACCTTGTTAAAAAAATAAATAATTTATAATGAATTGAATTGATAAAATAATCTTTATTTTGCATCATGGATTAAATTTAGTAATTAATTTCATGCTCAATATTACTTAAAAGTATAAAAATCATTTTACGATGAAGTAATTCACATTTATAGGCGAAGAATGCGAAGAAGTGATCTTTATCAGCTTAAAAACATTAATTTTTGTCGTCAAAAATTTAGGTGATAATAACCAAATGTGTTATAAAATTATATAAATTTATTTTATATTTTTATGACTTAAATCTTGATTTATTTAAATAAGAAGTGAAGAAACAAAACGAAATCATATTTAAATATAGTGAAAGTAGCTATTCTCAATATTTTCAGCTAAGGATCCCAAAAAAATTAGTTTGAAAATTTTTGAACAAGAAATGAGTAACATTTTCAAAATATTTCTAATCATTTTTGACAAAAAATCACTAAACCATTTCATATGGTTTTTCAAAGAGCATATAAAAAATATGGGGTCACCAAGTCGAAAAGTTAAAGTAGCCATTTTGTAGAGTTTTTTTCGTTGATTTCTCAAATTCAAAAAGTTAAATTCAAACTCAAAATTTTTCTTAAAAAAATAATGGCAAAAAATCGCTAGTGTAAAAAGTTGCCTCGATTCATGAATCATCACTTTGTGGTATATCCCTTTAACACCTTTTGCTTAATCTGAGAGATGTGGTTGAGAAGCCAATCCTAACGACCCTGAGACCCTCCTAGCCACTCATGGGCCGACTTTTTCACACCGCAACATGTCTCAGATTCAGCATAAGGTGTTAAGGTATTGAGAGATATATCAATCCAGTGAAAGTTTCTTCCAAGAAGCCCATAAATGCTATCTGTCAAAATGCACCGAGGCCCTTAATTCTATCCTTCATCAGTGAAAAATGAATAAATTGATATATTTTCCAGTTTTCCCGTGATAAGCGCTCAAAGAGATGCCTTCAGATAGGCTTGTAGGTGTGAGGCGAAGTTCTTGTTTCTTGGTGTGAGGAGGTTAAACTACTTATTACTTTTTGATTTTTGCCGATCAATTGTGAGATATTGTCAGTCGCTATTTTGAAACAAAATTGAAGCCGAATCGTAAATATAATTTCTCCAGAAAGTCCTCGGTAGAATTTAATAATTATTTTAGGAATGGTTAAAATTGGCATGTAAAAACACTAATTTCGGACATTTTCGATATTTGAAGTTAATTGTGTGAGTTTATTATGATATTTAAAGTTAGAAATATAATTCTTTTTGACGTATTTATGAAAATAAATTGTGAATCTCACGATTGGTCGGCAAAAATCAAGAAGTAGTAAGTAGTTAAAATAATTTAACCTGTACGCACTCATCGTACACTATTGTACGAGATTGACCTTTTTCGACCCAAGAAGTGTCTGTAGAATTTTTACCGCTGAATATTTATTTTTGAGATTCACCATGATTATACAAAATTGTCTGAAATTTTCCAATATCGAATTAAAAACTGGGTTGCATTCATACCCTCTGAGTTATACCTCTCGAAAGACAAAACAAAAATTTATTTTGAGTGCTCCTCTTTGAGTCAGGAAACGACTCAAACAAACCCTTCTCACATTTAAGTGTGCAAATATTTTGTATCGATAATATCACGGAGAACTGAAAATTGTACGAGAATTCCGAATATCTAAATTAAAATGCTGTGAGATAATTCTTTATGAAGTTATAGCGCTTGAAAAATGAGAAACGTTTTTTTTCGAGCAATTTTGTCTCACAAAACTTACGATAAAAATTTATCGAGTTGTTATTATGATTTACGAATCCAATCACTGATACAAAATTGTTCGGCCATTCGAACCATCTTTTAAAAAATGAAATCCGACTTTTATTTTGCCGACGCGAGCGCTTTTACGGTGAGCTTATTAAATTTCGAAAAAAAACCTAAAATTAACTTGTAAATTAAAAAAATCATATATTTGAACTCGGGTATGATAATATATCAACTCCACTTACCGATAAATATTTCTCTAGTATAAATATATTTCTCTTGAAGTTAATCAATCACAGCTTTACCTCTAATTATTTATTTTTTTGATATTTTTTGATTTTTATCTGTACTTACTTTTTTTTTCATATAATCAATTATGATTCCTATTTTACACTGCACAGAAACACAAAAATAAACTATTAAACAAGAAAAAAAAAATCTTGTTTTGNTCTCTCCCGGGGGCGGAAAAGTGTGGTGTTTGACCACTTTAAAATCGATATATTGTTATTAAATAAAAATAAGGTTGAAGATAATTGTTTGAACTATGTGCTTCAGCCTTAACTTTTTAATCGGATGAGTGGTACTGCTTTTATGATTTTTTGAAAAGTGCTCGTACAATTATGTACGAGTGGTGCGTACCGGGGTAAGAAATTATTGGTGCGTACAGGTTAATAAACTTTCAAATATTCTATCAAAAAAATTATAAATGCCATTTAGAGTTCGAATGTGGTTTTGTGATAAAAAACGATCATTTTCTACATTTGGAAATTCTCACCGAACATCTGGTTTGTTCATTAACAGGTGATTAACCGCTTGTACCCGCTAATTATGACCACTTATCATTACGATATTTCGATATCGAATTAACATATACAAATTTAAAGTATATTTTTGGAATCTTGGTGCTTATCTTAAGGGGGTAGCAGTGATGTGCCAGACTGGCGTCAATTTAATTTAGAAAAATAATTAGTCGGTTTATTTTTTTGTGCTTATTATCGTTAGCTGAACCAAAATAAATGTGTATCAGCTCATTAAAATCATTTTTTATCTATTTAAGGAACGATTTGAGTTCGAACTTTTATTTTATAATTCGTAAAATTTTCGAAAAAATTCAAAGCATTATGAAAATTTTAAGCATTTTTCGTCCAAAATTGTTTCTGATTAATTTTTTGAAGTCTGTGAATAAAAACGAAAAAAAAGCCACTTTAACTTTTTTCATGCATGTTTACATATTTTCTGACTGCTGTTTGAAAAATCATGAACTGTTTATTTGTCATTTTGTTGTCGACTTTTTAGAAATATTATGAAAATTTTCCGCAAATCAAATCCAAAAATTTTATTGTTAGTTTTTTGAAATCTCCTCTAAAAATACAGCCAAATCACATGTGAAATTTTATAGTATCTATTTGATTTCCGTATTTCAATCGATGGAAAGGTCAAGCGAATATTCTTTCTGAACTACTGATAAAATTTACAACACTTGCTTGTGACACCGATTTGTGCGATTTGGCA
>SCLH01000863.1:16986-27939 GCA_004367855.1 Oikopleura vanhoeffeni | reverse complement strand
ATATTCAAATCAGTTGCCCAGGTATGATCAGGACGTTTAAATCAAAAATATTTCTTTGATAAGTTCTCAAGCTCGGGCAAATTGGAACACCCTTCAACAACCCTTGACTATCTAAAGGCAAAAAAAAATTCGGGAGCCAAAACGGGGCGCAGAAATAAACATCGTCGCAGAGCTACAATTCAAACATTGTCATAGAGTTTGCAATTTTATGTCCCAAAAATACTGTTGAAATTTATACCATGAGCCGTTCGAAAGTGATTTTTTTCCTACTTTTTCGTAGGATTTTTCGTTCCAAAATTTCTTCTAAAAAATTAATTGTGTGAAACGATAAACCAATAATATTCGAAATTCTAAGAAGCCAAGTTCTTGAGGAAAGTATTGAGGATTCCTTTTGATATAAGTTTATTTTATCTGCAGTCTCTTACGGGAATAATTTTTCACAAGTGTTTTTTTTTTTATGAAACTCAAAATAATAAAAAAAAATATTTTTCAAAAAATTATTTTTCGACAGAATTGAACGGCAATAAATTTAACCAAAATAGAGGGGACCAAAGACAAATTGATCAAATTATAGAACATAAGGTGGTACTGAATTTTTGAGTTTTCAGCTATTAGACATATTTTTTCACATCATTTACTGGCATATCATTTTCGACGCGCCGGCGATATAAATAACTTGTTATTTGTAAAAGCGATCAAGAATCATATCCAAATTTGAGACCAGCTTTCAATTAGTGCTAAAGTTTCACCCATAAATTCGTAACTTATATGTCATGTAAAAAATGTATGGTTTTTTCAAGAAACAGGGAGTGAACCTCCTTTTTTCTCTTGGCAGTTATCTACGTTAAAACTTCGAAATTAAAATGTTTTTACCGTTTGTTTGTTCACTTAATTTTATCCTTGATCTCAATCAGTGACAAAATAAGTTAAATTGATATCTTTCCCAGTTTTCCCGGTATAAGCCGCTCAAGTATTGCCTTTAGGTAGGTTTTGGTTGTGAGGCGAAGTTCTCGTTTCTGGGTGTGAGGAAGGGTTAGGAACCAAGACAGTCAAAAATAAAACTGAGATCGAAGTAAAAGGTTCGAAATTAAACCAATCTTTTTCAATAATTTTAAGATTGTTCACAGTGCAAACGGAGATAAGAAAATGACGAAAAAACACAAAGAAGACAGGTAATTCTAATGGGGTGTTTCAAGGTAGGGTAGGCCCACCTTTTATAATTTTGAAGATATAGAAATATCACAAATAGTTCTGAGTAAGCGGTAACCGACCGCGTTCCTTTGTTTTTTCAAACTTAGCCCTGTCTACAGAAAGCGTATACGATTACTAAAAATGATGGGGATATACGAAAGATATTGTCTGAAATTTATGAAAAATGTGTTAAATAGTTTTTTGTATGATCATACCGGTTTGTAAAATGGTTTGATAAACCTGGTTTTTTGCCTCAAATTCGTATCATTTTTATTAAGCGGTGAGAATGTCTGAACATTTTTTTAATTTTTCTAAACACTCAATAATGGTTTCTTAAGAATAGTATATGCGACTTGGAAATTTTTTTTTCGGTCATTTGATCAAAATCGGTGTCAAATTCGCATTTTAACACAAATATTAAAATATTTGTTTGAAGATGGCGCGTGACCTTGTGATACGGACAAAAATCGTTAAAAACAAATGATTTGAAGATTTTTTTGTGTTAGTTTTTCGAAATATAAATCGAAATCTTTTACAATGGACTTATATTGTAAATCCTTTGGGAAAATAGTTCTTTCAAAGTGCTTGCATAGACTTTATGGAACTTTCTATGGAATTTGGGTTCTTCAAACTTCTTTTTTCAAACGAACGCAGCTAAAACCAGAATGATGGATGTTCTAGGTAACGGGGTTGGCTGCGTCGATTCTGGTAGTTTGCTTCATTTAATAAAGTCCAGTTCGTCATAAATACTTAGGCGAAAACTTGAAAAATTTGCCGGAATTTTATGGGAATTCAGTTTTGGGTTCAAATCCGAACTTTTTTATTTTTGGAAGGCAAATCGAAAACAAAATTGGAAGCAGCCAATTACTGACGCGCAAGTTTTATCGCAAATCAGTCTTTCGAACCAATTTTTTTATCAAATTAATTTGCTTATAGAAGCACGTAATTAATGAAGGAAAGAACTAATTTTCACCTTCGAATCTTTGAAAATGTAAGGTCAATTTTTTTTTCGTAAAATTGGGAAAATTCAGATTCCTATGGATTGTATAAAAAAAAATTATACAGTAATTATTAGAACAAAAATATTAGTTTTTGAAAATTTGTTGTTCGCTCAAGACTTTATAACATTTGAGAGCAAATTTGTTTGTTAAAAACACAGATACGATTAATTGCGAGGGTTACAAAAAAACCATTTCAGATGAAATAAATTAAGGATACTAACTCGGTATCATAGTGAATAAGAAAATCAGTTATTCGGGAGTTTCGAGAAAATTACCATGAGCATTTATATTATAACAAAATGCAGAAAAAGTGTTTAATATCGAACAATGATATTTTTGATAAATGCGCATAAAATATGAATATTAATTTCACTTTATCTGGTTGTAATTCATAAAATTAAAAATAGATACAAAGAGTATTTTGCGAAACTAACTGCTCGAAAACATTATTATGTTTTCGTTCCTCATTCTTCCTTTTTCGCGCTTCAGAGAATGAACTAATAAATAATGAAATAACAAAAACCACTTGTTATCGTTCGCATTGCCTAGAACCCCGCATTAAACATTCTGATTAGTTGGTCCCCGGACCAACTGTCACAAGAGCTTAATTTACTTTTGTGGACGAAAATTAATACGGCTACTATTCCAGAAATTGTTTTTTTTGAATTAAAATTGATAATATTTTTTTTTGATAATTCTGATTATTAGTAGTACTGGTTTCGCGCGTTTGGACGCGCTAGGCAAAGTTTTTTATCTTTATAAATTATTTTTTTGCATAAAAAGTTTTTTTCAAAAAATTGTTTTGCATGATAACGGAACATATAGAGAGTCAGTATTATTTTTGGCCAGACAATAATTTAAAAAAGACTTTTGTTCAAATTATAAAAACTATATTGACATTTATTTAAGGAGAATTAAACGAAGCCGATCAGTGGCGTGGTGATCAGAATTTGATGACAGATTTCGTACATCGAGAAAAAATTGGAAATTTTTTATATGTGGATGAGTCAAAAGTGACTGTATCTACAAGTGACCGCAGGTTTTTGTCACACATTTTACCCAGGAACAACTTCTATTTTTTTTGAAAAATGAGATTCTAGTTGATGTTATGATGAAATGTCAGACACTAATGAGCATATCGCAACCTTTGATGACAAGGCAAATATGACAATATGTGCATGTGAAGAATTTAGAATTTATGAGAAAAATTCTGATGACGCAAATCAAAGTCGCAGAACTTTCAGCCTTCAATGTGCAAGTTTCTCATGATACTCAGAAAGATATCAGTGACGCAAATAAAGTCACAGAACTTTCGGTCACTGTTGAGAACGAATTTAATGTAAAACTAATTTTGATGGAGAATGCTCAACTATTTGACTTGCAATTATGGTTTCTGGTGCATTATCCATTTAGGAAATATTTTATTGGGGAAAAAGTTGATTGCAGCAGAAAAGACTTTTTGAATATACCAAATTGAGTGAGATTCGATGGTATTGGTGAGAGTGTACATGGCGTGTACATGAGTTTGTACGAAGATGGTACGTATGGATATCGCTGCCAATGTGTGGAATGAATTTCAATTGTTGGTTATATCAGCTAGCTGGTTTGCCGAAATAATAGAAGTTTTGCCCGCGTTTATCTCGACGAAGAAAAGGTTGAGGTCTCAATCAACATAGAAACTCCGAAATGATGATGAAGAAAAGAACAGCGTGGATTTAGCCACCAAACCAGGACACAGTTCTGTAAAGATGTTTGCAGAAACATTAGTGTGAATATGTCAAATAACTGGACATCAAGCATTCAAATGCTACAAACGAATTTCGATGAGGAGATGGGCGTGAAGAAGTTGCCAACATACAAAAAAATGATAAGAAGAAAAGGTTTTCTTCTTAAGCGCGAGAATATTGTACTTCATAATTAGAAATTTCGGGTTGCGAGAACTCAGAGAAAATATCAATGTTCATTTTTAAATCAAATGTCAAAAATGCTGATTAAATATCGTCAAACGATATATATGAGAACTAAGTTAAAGTTGCACACCAAGTATTCTTAGTTTTAAAGATAAAGAACCCACATACTTATAAGGATTTTTTTTAATTTTCTGGATATATCTGGTTTCAATTTAAAATGTTGAACCTTATTAAATAAATTTTTGTACCTTTTGTATATAGTCATGGTCCTAGTTTGCGTGTTAACTTCTATTAATGTTTAAATTCCAACTTTTTCTTGATTTTTAAATTCCACCTTGTTCAAAAAAAAATACTAATTAAATATAAATCGGGAACCAAAATATCAAATACTGTAAAATTTCAAATTATTTTAAACACAATTTCCATTATTACTATTACTATCGAACTTACAAGGTTTTACAATACAATTATCAAATCTTATCGAAAACGTTAGAGTCGAGTAGAATCGGAGTCAAACTAATGAAATAAATAACAAAAAGATGTTTAACCCCCACTGCACGATACGTCCTACCCCCTCACCTGCACGAGTGTTTCAGAAACACACAGATAGTATTTGCTAATATCACTGATAGCAAAATAGCTTTTAAGATTTTGAAATTAATATTATGGTTTCTAAATTTCAAGATTTTACTGTTTCCAAATTAAAAATATTACGCAAGAGGTGTTGTGAAGACTACTTTCACTACCATGTGGTGCAGTGTATGAAAAATAAATGATGCAAAACATTTTGCTTGAAAAAATACCCTTATAAGTATATTTATACATTCATATTTGGTTCCAGTCACGAGATAGACGAAATAGCTCTTTTCACCACCAGGTGGCGCCTAGTGTCAAAGTATAATATGCCAAATTTTCCTCTTCAAAAGTCACCGCTAGTAAGTATATTTGTAGATCATTATCTTGTTCCAGTACTGTTTTAAACTGCATTCAACAAAAAATTGCATCCAAATATTGCATTTCCGGTTTGATGAGAAATTTCTAGAAACTTACCAAAATTCTTGAAACTGAAAGTAAGGGAAACTATCGGGGGTCTGTTCCGATATTCCGCCGGCCAAAATGACACTTCCCCAAATATTTTTGGTCTCTGTTGTTCTGAAACACGCTCGTGCAGGTGGGGGTTAAGTAAACATCGAACTAACGTTCTCGATACAGAACACTGTTTCTTTCTGTCAACCATTTGATTGAGTTTAACTGCACTATTTTTTATTATACCAAAAATTTTTCAAGGTCATATATTTGAGAAGAGCAATTCAAAATTACAAAGGAAAAATTTAATTTTTAACAAAATTGACAACTCCGTGACAAGTCACACATTTACATATCTGTACCACCTTTTTTCGAAATAATAAAAAAATAAACAGGGTAGGCGAAATCTCAGAAACCATTTCTAAGATACCTTTTTAAAATCTCTAGATAAATCTCATCATTAGGGGATGACTGTGCGTAAGGGTTAAATATATTTCGTTATGCTTATTGACATGATATGTCTGACTGTGGTTTTTTGACAGTTTTCAAAATTTTCGAATTTTTCTAACGGTAAAAACGAGAGAACCACTCAAAAGTTCTCCAACTTTAAGCAAAATTTTTTCTTAAAATATCATTATCAATTTTTGATTCCAATTTTTAAGCAGGTTACGTAAAATATGGGACAACTACACAAGAATTAGTATTAGAATTTGGGAAAACGTGTGAATTGCTTGCATCAAACTTAATTCTGGCGTCATCTATGGAAATATTTTTGATCCAAAATCGCACCCAAATTCTGCAAGTATAAAATTTTTGATTAAAACGCAAAATTCGATATAACTTTTTTGCTTCTTTTCTTCATCAAAAAAAACAGTATGTTTATTAGTTTATCGGTTAGTGCTATTCAGTTCCCGGTGTTAGAATCATCTCTGAAATATGATAATAATTATCATATTTTGGGTGAATATAAACGTCTGCACAGTCAGACAATATCATGTCAATAAGCATAACGAAATATATTTAACCCTTACGCACAGTCATCCCCCTAATGATGAGATTTATCTAGAGATTTTAAAAAGGTATTTTAGAAATGGTTTCTGAGATTTCGCCTACACTGTTTATTTTTTATTATTTCGAAAAAGGTGGTACAGATATGTAAAATGTGTGACTTGTCACGGAGTTGTCAATTTTGTTAAAAATTAAATTTTTCCTTTTGAATTGCTCTTCTCAAAATATATGACCTTGAAAAATTTTGGGTATAAAATAAAAGATAGTGCAGTTAAACTCATTCAAATGGTTGACAAAAGAAACAGTGTTCTGTATCGAGTACGTTAGTTCGATGTTTACTTAACCCCCACCTGCACGACCGTGTTTCAGAACACAGAGACCAAAAAATATTTGGGGAAATGTCATTTTGGCCGGCGGAATATCGGAACAGACCCCCGATAGTTTCCCTTACTTTCAGTTTCAAGAATTTTGGTAAGTTTCTAGAAATTTCTCATCAGACCGGAAATGCAATATTTGGATGCATTTTTTGTTGAATGCAGTTAAAACAGTACTGGAACAAGATAATGATCTACAAATTACTTACTAGCGTGGACTTTTAAGAGAAAACTTTGGCATATTTACTTTGAGACTAGGCGCCACCTGGGGTGAAAAGAGCTATTTTCGTCTATCTCGTGACTGGAACCAAATATGAATGTATAAATATACTTATAAGGGTATTTTTTCAAGCAGAAATGTTTTGCATCATTTATTTTCATACACTGCACCACATGGTAGTGAAAGTAGTCTTCACAACACCTCTTGCGTAATATTTTTCATTTGAAAACAGTAAAATCTTAAAATTTAGAAACCATAAATATTAATTTCAAAATCTTAAAAGCTATTTTGCTATCAGTGATATTAGCAAATACTATCTGTGTGTTCTGAAACACTCGTGCAGGTGAGGGGGTAGGACGTATCGTGCAGGTGAAACATCTTTTGTTATTTATTTCATTAGTTTTACTCCGATTCTACCTCGACTTAACGTTTTCGATAAGATTGATAATTGTATTGTAAAACCTTGTAAGTTCGATAGTAAGAGTAATAATTGAAATTGTGTTTAAAATAATTTGAAATTTTACAGTATTTGATATTTTGGTCCGATTTATATTTAATTAGTATTTTTTTTTGAACAAGGTCGAATTTAAAAATCGAAAAAAAGTTGGAATTTAACATTAATAGAAGTTAACACGCAAACTAGGACCATGAGTCATGGTCCATGACTAATACAAAAGGTAAAAAAAAATTTATTTAATAAGGTTCAACATTTAAAATTGAAACCAGATATATCCAGAATTATTAATTATGTGGGTTGTTTATCTTTAAAACTTAAGAATACTTGGTGTGCAACTTTAACTTAGTTCTCATATATCGTTTGACGATATTAATCAGCATTTTTGACATTTGATTTAAAAATGAACATGATATTTCTTCTTGAGTTCTCGCAACCCCGAAATTTCTAATTTATGAGTACAATGTCTCGCGCTTATAAGAAAAACCTTTTCTTCTTATCATTTTTTTTTGTAATGTTGCAACTTCTTTCACGCCCATCTCCTCATCGAAATTCCGTTTGTAGCATTTGAATGCTTGATGTCCAGTTATTTGACTATATTCACACTAATGTTTCTGCAAACATCTTTAAGAACTGTGTCCTGGTTTGTGGCTAAATCCACGCTGTTCTATTTCTTCATCATCATTTGTCGGAGTTTCTAGTTGATTGACCTCAACCTTTTCTTCGTCGAGATAAACGCGGGCAAAACTTCTAATCATTTCGGCAAAACCAGCTAGCTGATAACCAACAATTGCAAATTCATTCCACACATTGGCAGCGATATCATACGTACCATCTTCATACAAACTCATGTACACGCCATGTACACTCTCACCAAATACCATCGAATCTACTCAATTTGGTATATCAAAAAGTCTTTCTGCTGCAATCAACTTTTCCCCAATAAAATATTTCCTAATGGATAATGCACCAGAAACCATAATTGCAAGTCAATAGTTGAGCATTCTCATCAAAATTAGGTTTTACATTAAATTCGTTCTCAACAGTGACCGAAAGTTCTGTGACTTTATTTGCGTCACTGATATCTTTCTGAGTATCATGAGAAACTTGCACATTGAAGGCTGAAAGTTCTGCGACTTTATTTGCGTCATCAGAATTTTTCTCATAAATTCTAAATTCTTCACATGCACATATTGTCATATTTGCATTGTCATCAAAGGTTGCGATATGCTCATTAGTGTCTGACATTTCATCAATAACATCAACTAGAATCTCATTTTTCAAAAAATATAGAAGTTGTTCCTGGGTAAAATTGTGACAAAAACTGCGGTCACTTGTAGATACAGTCACTTTTGACTCATCCACATATAAAAATTTCAATTTTTTCTCGATGTACGAAATCTGTCATCAACATTCTGATCAGCACCGCCACTGATCGGCTTCGTTTAATTCTCCTTAAATAAAATGTCAATATAAGTTTTTAATAATTTGAACAATAGTCTTTTTAAATTATTGTCTGGCCAAAAAATAATACTAGACTCTCTATATGTTCCGTTATTATTGCAAACAATTATTTGACTTATGCAAAAAAATAATTTATAAAGATAAAAAACTTTGCCTACGCGTCCAAACGCGCGAACTAGTACTACTTACAATCAGAATTATCAAAAAAATATTATCAATTTTAATTCAAAAAAAAATTTCTGGAATAGTAGCCGTATTAATTTTCGTTCACAAAAGTAAATTAAGCTCTTGTAACAGTTGGTCCGGGGACCAACTAATCAGAATGTTTAATGCGGGTTCTAGGCAATGCGAACGATAACTTTATTAGTTCATTCTCTGAAGCGCGAAAAGGAGAATGAGGGACGAAAACATAATAATGTTTTCGAGCAGTAAGTTTCGCAAAATACTCTTTGTATCTATTTTTAAATTTTATGAATTACAACCAGATAAAGTGAAATTAATATTCATATTTTATGCGCATTTATCAAAAATATCATTGTTCGATATTAAACACTTTTTCTGCATTTTGTTGTAATATAAATGCTCATGGGTAATTTTCCTCGAAACTCCCGAATAACTGATTTTCTTATTCACTATGATACCGAGTTAGTATCCTCAATTTATTTCATCTGAATGGTTTTTTTGTAAACCCTCGCAATAATCGTATTTGTTTTAACAAACAAATTTGCTCTCAAATAAAGTCTTGAGCGAACAACAAATTTTCAAAAACTAAATTTTGTTGCTATAATTACTGTAAATTTATTTTTACAATCCATAGGAATCTGAATTTTCCCAATTTTCGGAAAAAATTGACCTTATATTTTCAAGATCGAAGGTGAAAATTAGTTCTTTCCTTCATTAATTATGTGCTTCTATAAGCAAATTAATTTGATAAAAAATTGTTCGAAAGACTGATTTGCGATAAAACTTGCGCGTCAGTAATTGGCTGCTTTCTCAATTTTGTTTTCGATTTGCTTCCAAAAATAAAAAAGTTCGGATTTGACGCAAAACTGAATTCCCAAAATTCGGAAATTTTCCAAGTTTTCGCAGTATTTATGACGAACTGGACTTTAAAATGAAGCAAACCAGAACGACGACCACCCCCTAACAGAACATAATAATTGGTTTTTAGCTCTTCGTTGAAAAAAAAGTTTGAAGAACAAATTCATAAAAAGGTTCCATAAGTCTATCAAGCACTTTGAAAGAACTATTTTCCAAAGATTTACAACTATAAATGTCCATAAAAAATTTCGAATTATATTCGAAAACTACAAAAAAATCTTCAAATCACCTTGTTGTTTTAACGATTTTTGTCCGTATCACAGGTCAGCGACCATCTTCAACAAAATTTTAAATATTTTGTCGTAAAATGCAATTGACACCGATTTTGATCAAATTGACCGAAAAAAAAAATTTCCAGTCGCATATCTATTCTTAAGAAACCATTATTAGTGAGTGTTAGACAAATAAAAAAATTTCAGACATCTCACCGCTTAATAAAATGATACGAATTTGAGCAAAAACCAGGTTTATCAACCATTATTACAACCGGTATGATCATACAAAAAACTATTTAACACATTTTTCATAAATTTCAGACAAATATCTCGTATATTCCATCATTTTAGTATCGTAACGCTTTTTGTAAGAACAGGGCTAATGTTTGAAAAACAAAGGAAAACGCGTCGGTTACCGCCTTAACCAGACTATTTTGTGATATTTTCTATATCTTCAATTATGGTGGGCCTACCCTACCTTGAACACCCCATTAGAACTTACCATGTCTTCTTGGTGTTTTTCACTCATTTCTTATCTCCGTTTGCACTGTGACAAATCTTAAATTATTGAAAAAGATTGGTTTAATTCGAACCTTTTACTTCGATCTCAGTTTATTTTGACTGTCTCGGTTCCTTAACCTCCTCACACCCAGAAACGAGAACTTCGCCTCACACCCAAAAGCCTACCTAAAGGCAATACTTTGAGCGCTTATACCGGGAAAACTGGGAAAGATATCAATTTACTTATTTGTCACTGATTGAGATCAAGGATAAAATTAAGTGAACAACACGTAACATTTTTAAATTTCGAAGTTTGTAAACTAGATAACTGCCAGAGAAAAGAGAGGTTCACTCACCTTGTATTTCTTGAAAAACCATACATTTTTTACAATGACATATAAGTTACAAATTTAGGGTGAAACTTTAGCTATTGAAAGCTGGTCTCAAATTTGAAATATGATATCTTGATCGCTTACAAAACAATTATT
>SCLH01000862.1:149841-187678 GCA_004367855.1 Oikopleura vanhoeffeni | reverse complement strand
TGAGGCTCAACTTAAGCTGCTCAAGTCACTGGAAAACCTTCTCAATGAGAAAAAAAAAAAAAAAAAAAAAAAAGACTTCTCATCCATGAAGGACTATAATTATAAAGAACTTTCAAAGCGACCAAAATATCCTCAAAGACCTTTAGTCTTTTAATAGGTCTGAGATATATGTTAAAACAAGGAAAAGCAACAGTGCAACAGCCCAGTTGTGTGGCAGACAACCTAACACTGATTTTTAAAGACATGTCGGTCCTATATCAAATTTCTAAAGATGTTTCAAATTTTAATGATAGTCACAGCCGAAGGCGGTCCATTTTGATACTGAACCTCCAAAATCGAAGTCATTATTTTTTTCGTGCATATTAAATCTGAATCAACTAATGATACATAATTTTCGCGAATAGCACATTACAAGCTCCGAAATTCAAGTAATTTGATTGGTCGGGAAAAAATTTTTTTTTTGGTCGGTCTACCTTATTATAAATAACATTTTAAAATTAGAACTTACTCAATTCACCATTTGGTCTATTTTTGATTGTTGATGAACTAGCACTTCTTCAAATTGTCGAAATGCAAGGACTTTTAAGAGTCAAATTATAATTTTTGAAACATAAACAAAAGACTGCTTAAAGCAAACTCTTCGCAAAAGGCTGATTATTGAAAGTTATAACTCTATTCATTATTTTTAAGCAGTCAAACCAATGTAACCTGTGTTGAGGTTCCTGAATTTTGTTTTGGCGCCAGAAACTTGATCAAACTTCAAGTTTCTGCACGGAAAAGAAATGCCAAAACTCGCCAAACTATTCTTATTATTTCAGTATTTTTAAATTGCACAACATCTGCAAAAGCAATTGGATCGTTATATGCAATCAAAGAAAGGATCCATTCTGTTGCTGAGCAGTCGTCAAACTCGGTTGTCGGAATATGTTGACATGTTCAATTGGTTTTGTTTTTGCTTCATAATAGTCTTCTATCAACCTCATTAGTCTGCAAATTATCCTGTTAAAAGTGGATTTTCCTTTTCATCATCATGTCTATCAATAGGTTCGAAAAGTATAATATTTCGATCAACGATGAAACCAAACAATGATCATTATATTGGAAGATTGGTCCTTTAGTAAGCTTTCTCACTCTGCGTCAAACTATATTTCAGAAAGATAGGACTAATCAAATCACACGATGTCAACTTCATTTTGGATAATTGCCGAAAAAACGGTGTTTTTTCTACATTCTACAGAAAATATACCGAAAATTCTGTATTGAGATTGAGTTTGACCTACCACTTTTACATTATGGGACGAAATTTCAACATAAAACCTAGGAGGAGAATAGTCTTGACCATTTTGGTTGATGTCCTCTTGTGTCACTTGTGTGTCACGTTATGTGTCACTAAGTCTGCGCCCTACGCAAGACCGGATATAGAGGAGCTACAATGTACAAGATAAAGATAGGTTTCACAAGATGGCTATCTGACTAGTAACCTTAACCCCTGTATGAGCTTATTTGGTACTCCACGAAAATACAATTCAAAGGGGGTGGCATCAGTCCAGCAGATTGGTACATTTTTTCAGAACATATATTTGAAAGAAAAAAAAGGTGGGGAAAACTTTTTTAATTTTTTTTTATGTTATGTTCAATAAAAGTGTTCATTCTAAAACGTTTACATTTTTATCTCCTAAACATAAACATAACTATTAGGTAAAATACAAAAAAAACCACTTTGCACGATGCGTCATTTTTCCAACTTACTCGACTAGTAGAATTTTTTAAGACGATTATTAAGTAAAACTTCAGACATTTCGGGTGTAACTCCGCTAATAATTACCTTTTTACTCTGCAGCAGTCAAAAATTTCTTAAATATCAAATGGTTTTTTTTCATGAAAACGGTAAAACTTTTGAAAAAGTAGAGAAAAACAGCCTTTTCTGAGATAAAATTGACTTAAATTGCGTCTTTGATATCAAAAAATTCCTGATATGAAACAAAATGGCGCCTATCTACACCCACCATTTCATGGGATTTTTCAGACCATAAAATTTTTAAAGATTCAGTCGCGAATGGCACTTAATCGAGTGCACAGTCAAGGTTAAAATTTCATCACGGTTTCGAAATGATAATCGCGCGACTACCATTAGTTGACAGTACGGCGATAATAGATGCCAAAACATTTTAATAGTGTGATTCTGGATGATTTTTATGAGAGTTCCAAAACACTACGAATTGAAAAAATTATTGAACTTGATTTGGGGGGAAAATTTTCATAATTCGATAAAAAATGGAGAATAAAATTTATGATTTTTTCAAACAAGCGGGTCAGAAAAATATGTAGGAATTCATGAAAAGTTGAAGTGGCTAGTTTTTTGTTTTTACCCACATATTTCAGTTTATAAAACAAAAAAAAAATGTTGATCGAAAATCGAAAATTCTCATTAATGCTTCTTTTTTTTTTCAAGTTTTACGATTGTCAAAGAGTGAATGAACCGGAAGTTCGGTCCCGAACTTCAAATCATGTCGAAAATAGATAGAAAATATTTTATGAAGCTGAAACATTTTTTTAATTCGGTTCAGCTAACTATAATAAGCATGTAAAAATATTACTGACTTCACGGTTTTCGTAAGTTATATTGACTCCAGGATGCCGGGTTTATCCACCAACCTTAATGCCAACCCCCTAATGGAATTGAGCTCCAACAAAGAAAAATCAGAAATTTTGCGTTTTATAGTTTTTTCTAAAAAAATTATGATAACTAAAATAATCTGCTGGTATTTTCAATCTAAAACAGGCGTTAGGAAAGACTTTTTAAGCATTTTAGAATATATTGTTCTGATTTGAGGATTACTAAAAATTTATCGATTTATTAGGAATTAGAAGTAGAGCTTTGGAAGAAAAAAAAATAATGAATTTAGGTTTCGATAGTAACAGCTCTCCACGAACTCACTGGCTTTTGATTTTATACAGGTTTGAAATGTGTCACTAGAAAAATCAGAAGAAATTAGGCCTTGCGCGAGACCCCAAAATCAATCAAAAAAACGTTTTTGAGCTATTCTGGAGCAATTTATTCAAATTTTGAACCGATAGTTAATAGACCTTGCGTAAATATTTTGTAGTTGATAAAAGCTTCCAAATTTTTACCATCAAAACTCACGGAAAAAAGGCTTTTTTGCGACAATGATTGACCTATATTGAAGCTCGTTTCTGATTTTTTTGTGAGCGATCAGTGAGCTTTAATTATGTTTCAGATAATCGATTCAAGTTCAATTATTACTTGTATTTATTTCTTATTGGTTCACAGTTTGTAGGGCTAAGAATGAGCCCTGAAAACTACATATCGTGATTTCCCATGAAGGTTACTTCCCCTAAGCGGAACTTTGTCGCTGGAATTTACTTTTCCCTATGAAGTGAGCCAAACAGGCATCAGATGAGAAAGCCAATTTGTGGAACTACTCTTGAGCTTAAGCGAACAAATTTGTGAAGGTTATAGTGATTAAATTTCATCTCAATTTTTTAACTATATTTTGGAAAAAAATAAAAAATTCTGAAAAATTTTAATTTTTTGGTGATTTGTTCGTAGCTCATTTTTGTAATAACTTGGAATCAAATTGAGCATTTTGATGCCGATTTTACCTCATATAATCAGGCAAGAGTCCTCTTATTGCCACGGTTATACTTGATCGTCTCGATTCGATCTTCAAGGTTTTTTATCAACTGAGCGATACCAAAAAATCGTAAGAAAATGTCTTCAAAACTGTTTTGAAAGTACCGGTTCTTTTAGAACAAATCTGGAAATATTTGAATTCATAAAATTAGACAACTCTTGATCAAATTTTTTTCTTAAATCTGAGTTGCAACTGATTCAAATACCCGGATTTAGTAAATTTAACTATACTTCGGTGTTAATTACTTATTCCGAACCTTGGCTCCGAACTTGCCACATACAGGTTTTGGATTACTTAAACTGATAAATATTCCTCATCTGAGTCTGCTGGTAATAAACTCCAACTGAAAACTTTCATTTAACAACTTCTGGTAAAATGCAATTCAGTGTTTATCTACAATAACTTATTGTATATTTCAAACTCAGAAAGTATGACGACGCCATATCTTAAACTCAATGTGATAGAAAGCCAATTTTAGCTGGCTTTTTATTTTTGTTAACTGTTTTTATCAAAAATCTCAAAAATTGAATTTTAAAATAGAATTCGACAAAACTTCATTTATTTTTTAATGTTTATCTTTTCACGTATTAAGTAGCGCGTGATCTAGGACTTATTCGTAATACGACTACTTCATGAGATTTCAACCCTATGACTACAGATCGGAAAATGTGGAATCTGAGCATTTTGATTAGTTTGATCCCTTCCCAATCATATCAATTAAACTCAGCCTGTGCTGCAGCTAGGGTTTTTGTTGTGCTTGTATCCCGTTGTTTTGTTCAATTCAGATATTCAAATCTGTCTCTTGAGGGTCTAATCCATATTTTTATTTAAAGCTGTATTGACAAAACTTTAATTTTTATCGAAAGAGTTTTAGAATTTCTTCAAAAAGTTTTTTGACGGAATTTGACGTAACTAAAGTTTGAGCGCGTCCGAAAATACATCCGCAAGAAAAGCTCGTGCGTCTAGTTAACTTTTAAACAAAAGTCTTGTTCAGTGACGATAATGCATTAGTTTAGAGCGACCATGTGCTAAAGCACTTATTTATTTTGAGTATTTGTTGTAAAATGAAGGATAAAGAAGAGACCGCTAGCAAATTGTAACAAATTTTAGTCAATCTAAAAAGAAATGGAAAATTTCTGTAGATGCACGAGCCTCCTCCCGATGAAGCTTTTTCAAAACATGCATTATTGCATTGCAATAACTTAGTTTTTAAGGGTACCGACAGGTTTTACTGATTTTCAACGTTATTCCTGAGCTAACCGCTATTCGTTATTGAGTTCCAAACTTCGATTCTAGGAGATTGTTGTTGAAAATTCAAACATTGTGTTCAAGTTTTTGTATGACCGGGACCGGCCGGTATACGGGTCCAAAAAGGTGATTTTTTCCATTTTTTGGAGTAATTCTATCTAGCTCCTATATCAAGAAAAAGTTTTTTTTCATAATTTAAAGCTTTAATTGTGGCTTAAACAGCCGTACAAACCTGATTTTCAAATTTCTGTATTTAGAGAAATTTTCCCTCAAAATAAATGGTTGTTTTTGCACATTTCGTGTTACCCATTTCATTTAGGTCGAACAATATCAGATTTTTTTTGAGAAAACAACTTCTTTAAAATGTGCAAAGCCGAGGCGGTACAAAAATTTGTCTATTTTTTTCTCATTAGCTTTTTAGAGCACTCAAGTTATTTACCCTCAATTCGTCAAAAATAGGATTTGAGAAAATTCCAAAATTTTTTGAGTAAAAATCATAATTTTTAAACATTTCTGTCAGTAAGTTGTAAAATAGTCACATCGAATGTCTAGATCACGAGAAAAGTAATTACTTGAAAAAAATACTTTAGAAAAAATTCCATTATTATGGCAAAATTCGGAAAAGTGTTTTTTATGAATTCATCTTTTTTAGTTTTGTATAGAGCAAAACCGTTAACAAAAAAAGATGCAGCTAAATCAGCTTCATTCACTTCTGAGTCTCGAGAAAAACGCCTTCCGTCGGTTTACCCCCAAATTTCTGGATCTAAGAAAATATTGGAAAGTTTTTTTTTCGAAATTAAAAAAATTTTATTGCCATGTTCAATCTAATGCACAGTGATCTAATGCATCAAAAATGAGAGCAAAAAAAGTTTTTACTTCAAAAGACGTTCGTTGAGGAAAATAAAACTGAAAAATATAGAAATTTTGGAATATTTTGACATCGAAATTTTTTTTTTTATATTTTTGGAAGCCTAACCATCCACGAAAATGACAATTCAAACTAAAATTAGCTTCTTTCACTTCGTGAGTCTCGGATACAAGCCTCCGTCGGTTACCCCTTAATGGGTACACCACTCTGCTGCGGTTATAAAACAAAACGTTTTTACGATTTTTTTTTGTACAATTTTCAAAACATTAATACTACAGAACTTTACGGTTTGAAGTCTGATCGAGTTTGAGCTATCAGGGGCAAACTTTAAGAAAACGTTTAAAACGAATACCCGCTTCATACTCGTTAGATGCACATAAAATTGAACAAGAAAATAAAAAGAGCTTTATTTTAAGTTGTTTCTCGGTGAAAACTTTTAATGGCCATTTCCAGCAATCTTCCTAAAGTCTCCGAAGTCATTAGCATTTTCTCACCCTAGTCTAGAACAAACTTTGTTTCCAATGTTATTTCATCCTGACCAATTTCGATAGATAATTTCTGTTAAACAGACTTCTTCATTGATGATTGCATATTTAAATATAACTAGCGAAGGAAAGCAACTCATTCAGTCAAATAATCAGAATGTGATTTGTTCGAAAGTCTGCAAGAATCTTCACTTGGAAATTATCGATATGTTATGATATCATGCGCAATATATATTCCATTTTCACACTTTTGTTATATCCCCCCTACACTTAAAACACACGACGTTTCTAATCTGGCCGGGATATACAAAGTGTGAAATAGGGATATGGATTACCGACCCGCAGATTACAGAGCCTAAATATTTGAATGATACAAACAACGCAAGATCATATGCGCCCTATCAAAAACTGGATTCGGAATTAGGCCGATTTCATGGGTTTAAGATCAACAATCAAATGCTCAGAATTAAAATGTACTCGAAGGTCGGTAATTTCATTATGTCGAATCTTGTTTCCCGCATTGCAAAAAGTGGCTTATCGCATTTGCTAGTGACTGTTCATCCAAACGACTTGAATTATAGGGAAACAAGAGACAGTCAAAGGTTTCAGCTTTTTGTTAACAAATTTCGAAAATTTTTAGGTCAGCTGTTATAATCAAGAAATTCTGTGTGGTTTACCAGATTATTTTTTAAAACTTGTTATTTTTTGACTTCTACATAAATTGTGTGAAATTTATTCTTTTTTGCTTGTTATTATTCAAGAAATTTGATATTTTTCAGACCGGAAGTTTGATTTTTTTCGAATTTCCAGAAAATTTTACTTCTTGAAGCTAAAATTGGTAAGAAGAAATATCTTTGTGGTACTGAACAAAAAGTCCGAGAGAGCCAATTCTATATTTGCATATTTCAGGTCGAAAAACAAAAAAAAACAAAATTTGGTCAAAATTATATTTCTAGATTCAAATAATCCTGAAAATTCCGAATTAAGTAGGCATGCATTTTCAAAGCACCTATGTTAGATGATCTGATTAGATTTTAATACACCCTAGTTTATAAAATAGCCGAAAGAAAAAATGCGGGAAAAAATAACCAACATCCCCTTTCACACTATCTGGATTATCCCAGCCCTTTATAAAAAACACTACGTTTGCTATACAGGCCGGAATTCCAGAAAATGTAAAGGTTATATATCAGGTGGACTCCAAAGGAAATGTTTACGCGCTACCTTCTTAAAATCACCAACTTAAAAACAATCCCCCCGAACAATTACTTAAAAATCAATTTGCCATATTTTGCCACATTAGTGGTTTTAAAATTTTTAGAAATTTTTTTGAAAGGGCTGAGAGGGCAATGTATGAGGATGGCCATCCCGTTAGTATTCATCCCGATACCAATCTGTAATATTCCTCAGTTGGTCCCCATTACCTCCTCCCTTTTAAACCTGACTCATTCCAATTTAAAGATACGCTTAATTTTAAAAATTCTGGAACTGCTTATTACAGCCCTAGTTTCTTTCGTGGCTAGACCGACAAAATCAGCGAAAGAGCGAAAATCCAGCCAGCTAAAATATGACAATTACAAACTCAGGCATGTAATTAAAACGTTACATTTAAAACATGTATGTATATTTCTTTAAGTAAAGAAGGATTTTCATGGAAGACATTTTCAATATAATAAATAGAAACATTTTGGCCTTTTTTCGATCGATGTAACCGTTTTTTATGATTCGGTATAGAAATAATAGTTTGAAAAATTTGTGAGTTTTCCTTTGAAACAACACATGGTCAGAGCTGATAGCATTATGTGATAGCGGTAGTCTGGTGAGCCTGCCTCCTCCGTACTGGTTAGGTGGTCTGGTTAGAAGCGTATCCATACAAAACACCTTCCTCGAATGATAATCTGAGAATTTTAGCTTGAGGTTGTAATTAAACTTCTATGCAAAGACATTAATTTGAGTACAGGTAAAAAAAAATCAAACAGATTATTTTTTAAGACTCGTTTGTAATGAATAAAATGTAAATGTATTGTAATCAAGAGAAATAATCGTTTACATTCAGCGTTATTTCTTCGAATTTTGAGGTTCAATTCTCTTCCGCTTTAATTTTGAAATCGCCTTTCCTTGTTATTTTGCTTACAAGCTATAACTTTGTGCCACAAATTTTGGTTCAACTTAAAAAAAATTTGTCTATAATCTTCTCCCACCATTCGTCGCAGTCCTAAACAGTGTCCAAGCTTAAATCCATTTTATTTTTACACTTCAAGCTAAATCTCCCCAATTTTTACCAGAGAAACGAGGAAGTTTAACGCCCCAACCAGACTACCCTAACTTCGCGGCAGGACAAAACCCACGAAACACCGCTATCACAAAAACCATCTCCCCCTGTTATAGCAAAAAGTTTTATTTACCCCCTCACTCCTTATATACCTGAAGGCAAAAAAATATTCGGGAGTCAACGTCGCAGAATAATCATCGTTCAACAGATCTACAATTCAAATATGTCAAGATTTGAATTTTATTCCAAAAATAGTTGTGAAATTCATCGATTAGCCGTTCAAAAGTTATTTTTTCTATTCTTTTTTTTAGATTTCGCCAAAATTTCTCTAAAAAATTAATTGTGGGTTTAAAAACGATACATAATATCGAATCTGAGTAAGTCAGTTTTAGAAAAAGTATTTACGAGATTCTTTGATATAAGTTTATTTTTTCTCAGTCTCTATACGAAGAAAATTATTCACAAATAATTTGATAAACTCAAATAATGAAGAAAAATTATTTTCGAACAACATTTAACTGGTACTGATTTGATTTTGAGCTGTTAGCAACAATTTTCATATTTTATGCATATGATTGACGCGGCGGCGATATGAATAATTGTTTTGTAAGCGATCGAGATATCATATTTTCAATCTGAGACCAGTTTTAAAATAGCTAGACTTCATTGTAAATTTTAACTTATTATGTCATTGTAAAAAAATGTATGGTTTTTCAAGAAATACAAGGGTGAGAGCCTCTCTTTTCTCGCATCTATACAGTGCACAACTTCGAATTTGTAAATGTTACGTATGTTATTCACTTAATTCAATCCTGGATCTCAATCCAGTGACAAATAAGTTAATTTGATAATCTGTCCGGTTTGCGTAATAGGAGCGCTCTATAGTGCCCTCAGATAGGCTTTGGCGTGTGAGCGATTCTCGTTCTGGGTGTGAGAGGTTAAGAATATAAAATAAGAACGTTTTGGCTTTTTTCGATTGAATATAGCCTATATTATATAGGAGTCCTTTTTACTTTGATATAGATAATATTTGTTTTTGGTAAACTACAGTATGTAAAAAAATTGTTCGAGGCCAAAAGAAACTCAATTTCCATCTGGATTTTGAAAGTACATTTTCCTTGCCAATTATAGGTTTTTTTGTGATTCAGAGAAGTTTCCATTGCTGGTCCCGAACCAATTTTTTACATACTGTATAAGATTGAATAAATAGATGTGTGAAGAGAATGCGAATGATCCACGCGACTTATTGTCTTTGATATCTCGCTGCTCTAACTTACTTAGATTAGAGCCGTTATCACAAAAAGGTTTCTCCCTTTGACCTTGTCTTGCTCATCACTAAAAATTAGTCTTGTATAAGGCCAGACGTTTTATTTTAGATAATTTACTTTTCTTTCTATTTGCTAAAACCTAAAATTGATTAAATTGATAAACTCATTAATTGAGGCAAATATTTGTGTAATTGTTAATCTCAATGATGATTACTTTATTAAGACCGATTAGAAAGTCATATGTTCAAAAATTATTGGTGGATTTTCTTGGCAATTTTTTTGAAATTGAGAACATATCGGTATGCCTATGATTTTAAAACATCGAGGTAAAAGTTCAATAAAGACCAAAATGTTTTATGGCTTAACAAATACATGGATTTGATACTTTGTTATTACTTTTGATAGATAATCAGGTGAAATCGTTGGTATTGTATAGATAAATACACTAGCGGGTGAGTGAAACAGATGGTCGATCGGCAATAGAGAAATCAGCTTCGACTGAAAGTTAACAAAATCATGAATGCGACATAAACCTCGGACAGCCTACGTTTACCAAAATCACTACCCGGAAACTGTTTTTGGTATACTGGAAACTATTTCTCGTTTGATTAAGTGAAGAGATGGAGACTACAGTATGTGATAATTCCAAGCTTTTTCATTGAAACAAGTATTTGAAATCCGGGATATTTCACGAAATACATGATTAAGCAGTTCTTCTGGAGACGGACAAGCATCATTAGTGATATCGGAAAATGATCATTGCTGTAATATGGCCAACCTTATGCATTCATTTCCTATAACCATCATCATCGCATGACCATTAAAGTTTTCTTGCCAACAATGAGAATCCGACTCCATTATAATTAAATTCGCAGTGAGCCTTTTGGCTGTGATGAGAAAAACTTGTTTCATATATTATAATCCTCATAAAATAACTTGAAGCATCGGATTAAAGATTGGTCCACCTTTCTCTTGAGCTTATCCAACAAGTTTATCCACGCATACTTATTCCGATCGTTCCTTATATATGATTACTAGTATCACATGCGAACAACATATTCAGTTTCGGTAAGTACAGATAATGCTGTATTATTTTGATATGCCATCGAAACGAAGAGATATTTCTCGAAAATAAAAATATTGTGAAAATGACCGAGTGTTTTGATTCTTAATTGATGGCAGTTGAAATGTGTACCAAAGCGGTATAAATTGATGTCTGATTACCTGTCATTCCCTTATACCCTAGTTCGATCCTTGTTCCCTACGCTTACTGAACATTTGTGCAAAGTGATTTTGTGCCATCTTTTTGTGGTGTCTTGGTCAACGTGGCGCTTTACGGAAAATTTCGGCACCCCCCTCTTTGTGACAAAATAGACAGAACCCTCGTCTCCTAATATTTTGTAACAGTCAAAACATATTTCTTGAAACAGCGGAGTTTTACGTTGAAAACAGAATACTGATCAATTCGACAAAAATCACTAAATCAGGGGACCCATCATTGAATAAAATTATATTTGACATAACTCAAAAGTGCCAAACTCGAAAATTAAGAAAGATATCAAATTTAAAAAGAGGTGCACTGAGATTGCTGAGTCATGATGGTACTTTGTAAATATAAATTTCAGTGAGTTGTCATTTTAGCCGCTGAAATTTGAACTTATTTAGGCTTAAACATACAAAAATATAAAAATAGCAAAAATAGAATTTTACAGCTCTATCGAATGTACAAACAGAATTGTTCCAAAAATCATTTAAACGGAAAATATAGAAAATTCGCTTTCATTCAATTTAAGCTTTTTAATTACTTAATTAAAGAAATAACTTGCAAATTTAAGTAAATAACTTTTTTTTGAAAAATCCTATCATCTGTTTTGGTCTGAAGAAATAGAATAATGCTTGAATATAATTTTTGGACGTCATTTAGCCGCTAAATTTACACTTTCGGCTATACACATAAAAAAATATAAAATCAAATAGATTTATCGTTCTATCGAATTTGCCGAAAATTATTATCCAAAACCGTTTAAATCACAAATTAAAACAAAGTTGGTCTTGCAGATTTGACACTTAACCCGCCACTACCCCGTCACCTTTACTTACAATTTTGTCCTGACCTGCTAGGTTTAAGGGGGTTCTATAGGCGCCCATATCTTTTGTTCTTACAATTTTTTTGACTGATTTTATATTTTTTTATCTCCACGTAATTGTTAATTATATAAAGAATTAAAAATTTGAAAAATTTACATTCTGGAATTCTTTTCATAAAATTTGAAAACAAGTTATTTGAATATAGTTCTTTTAGCATCGCTTCTTTGGAACTAAAAGAGCTAGAGGTCTGATTTTAGGATTTTAAACTCAACGTGGCTTTTTTTAGTCATATAACTTTAAAAAATCGTAAAAATTAACAGAAAATTTTCGGAAAAAATCATTAAAATTTTTTCTGTAGTGTCGAAAATAAAAAATCTTTTCTGCTCTAGCGCTCAACGTTTAATATTGGTCATAGTTTATAAAACCGTTTCCAAAACATTTCAAACTTCGAATTCGTTTTGTGCTTAAAAAAAACATGATTGGTACGAATTAGATGTCAAAAATAATTTTCAAATCTACTCCTGGGTTAATAAAATGAAATCGCTTTAAATCAGACACAGTTTCGTTAACATTACTACGAAAATACTATAGTGCGACGGAAAAATAGTTTTGCCATGTAAGCATGAAAAAAAAATCAACTTTCCGTGGCCAAAAAGCAAAAAAACAGCCTTTTCGCATTCGTATCCTTTTTAGTTGAGAAGATTAAAAAAAGGAACAACAGTTGTTTTCGCCTGTTGAGATTTCGCAGATAATGGTCAAATTTTGAACATTTCCTAAACTAGGACGAAAAAAAAATAACAGCTTTTTCAAGAAATTTTTGCTCCTGGAACCTCATTTACCGGTTGTTTCAACAGGCTATCTTCAAAATATGGGATTCAAAACGTCTTCCAGAGATACGAAAACTTATCAGAATGTTTATTCACTTCCTCATGTCTATGCCGAGAGACTAGCATTCCAAAAAGTTCCCATTTTGCCTTATAGAACCCCCTAAGGGGGTTTGTGCAGACATTCGTTGCAGTTTTCATTATCTTTCGTTTCTCTGTATTCATTTTCTGATCCATAAAATTGTTTTTTTTTTATTAATAATGAAAAACGTAAAGAAAAAGTGGTTGTACTCGGTTCCAAGCGTTTTTGCTGTGGGTACATTCGTTTTTCAGCACACAGGAAAGCTCGACCATTAGCAGCATTAATATGAACAATGAATCGGTTTTACGCATTAAAACCTACAGAGAATATTTTTTCAACTATCTTTCGTGGAATGTATGGCACATTTATAGCGATTCTTAATTCTGTTTTTATTTCATTGTTTGAACAAAATGA
The DNA here is from genome assembly GCA_004367855.1 of Oikopleura vanhoeffeni. Lineage (NCBI taxonomy): Eukaryota > Metazoa > Chordata > Appendicularia > Copelata > Oikopleuridae > Oikopleura > Oikopleura vanhoeffeni. Next base: position 174,473 of record SCLH01000862.1, on the reverse strand, counting down.
CCAGATTAATATATTTTAAAGAGAATTTCTGATTTCATTTTTACCGTTTTAAAAAATCGAGGAGATTTTTTTTAAACCGACAGTCCGTGATCATCATTTGAAGACGACCCGTACTTTCACGAAACATCTTTGTTGAAATCTATTTAAGCAATTGACGAGAATTAACAATTTTTGTGAATTTAGATACATATTTTTACCGTTTTTCAGTACGCACTTGGGTGAGGCCACCCTTTCACAGAATCAAAAGAAATTTACTGCAGTTAGTAGAGAATTTTAGTTCTCCAGTATTTTTGTTTCTCATTTATTCTTAGCTGCCCTGTTATCACCTTCCAGTCCAGCTGGAGGAGAGGGCTATTTTTCCCACAATTCCAACAATCTAACACCACACCCCTTAAGGGCGCGACGAGGCACGAGAAAACCTTAGAGCCAAAGTTACTTTGTGCTATAGGCCAAGGCCCGTCAAATTAAGTATTGCATAACTCGAAAGTGCCAGAACTCGAATTTAAGATGATATCAAAATTAAAAAGCGCACTGAATTGCTGATAATGCTGATATGTCTGTTAAAATAAATTCCAAGTTTGAGTGTCATTTTTAGCCGCTGAAATTTTGGGCTTTTTTGGACTTTCACATACAAAAAATATACAAAAATCAAATAAAATTTCTCCCACTTATTCGCATGTAAAAAAGAATGTCCAATAAATCTTTAAAACAGAAAAGTATAAAAAGTTCCTTTCTTTCAATTAAGCTTTTTTAATAACTTTTGATAAAGAATAACTGCAAATTAAGTAAAAATAATTTTTTTTCAGAAAGTCCATTTATTCTGCTTTCTGAGAATAGAATAATGCTTTAAATTTTAATTTTTGACGTCATTTTGATACGGAGATTTAAAATAAAAATATTTTTGTATAATTTACAAAGTTATTAAACTTAAATTTAACTAATTTTAATTGAACAATAATTTTATATTTGTATGAAATGGTTTCGGAAATAATTTTTCGAACATTCGTCAGAGTAAAAATCGCTTTAATTTTTTATTAGTAGTCAAAAAATGGCTTCAAGGTCAAGGCTTAAATGAAGTCAAAATAAAATTTGAAGCTGTTTTCTATGGTTAAAGGAGCATCATGATGGAAAACTTTCTATTTTTTTTTAATTTCATTTATGTTAGTTATTTTCATTATACAAAAGTTATTGCCAATATTTTTGAGGGCTTTTTCTCGTGCTTCTCCGGCCCCTTAAACCACTGCAGGCAGGAGCAAAATTGTAAGTAGGTGACGGAGGGTAAGGTTAAATTGAAAGACTAAATTTGTTTTAATTTGTTTTTTAAACGGTTTTGGATAATATTTTCGGAAATTCGATAGAGCTGAAAATTTTAGTTTTGATTATTCGTATATTTTTTTGATGTGAAAGCCCGAAAAGTGCTAAATCAGCGCTTAAAATGACGTACCAAACAAATTAATAATTCAAAGCATTTATTCTATTTCTCAGACCAAGCAGATAAATAAGGACGTTTTCAAAAAAATTATTGAACTTAAGTTGCAAGTTAGTTTCTTTGTTAAAGTTATCTCAAAAGCTTAAATTGAAGAAAGGAATTTGTTATATTTCTGTTTTAAATGATTTGGACAATCTTTTTTGTAATTCGATAGAGCTGAAAATTCTATTTTTGATATTTTATTATTTTGTATGTGAAGTCCAAAAAAGCTAAAATTCACGGCTCTAGAAATACACCTCAAACTGAAATTTATATTTACAACGTACCTCATCACTCAGCAATTTCAGTGCACCTTTTTTTAAATTTGAATAATCTTTCTTTAATTTTCGAGTTCTGCACTTATTGAGTATGTCCAACTAAGTTTTATTCATGGAGTGGGGTCCCCTAATTATGATTTTTGTCGTAATGACAGTATTCATGTTTCAACTTAAACTCCCCTGTTTCCAACCAAATATGTATTGAGGTTACAATATTAGAGACGAGGGTTCCTGTCTATTTTTGTCTCAAAAGGGGGCTGGCCGAATTCCGAAGACCACGTGACCAAGACACAAAAAAAGATGGCACAAAAATCACTTCAAAGTAATCGAGGGGATTAAAAATTGTTCAGTCAAGCGTGGGAACACAGGTCGACATAGGGGATAAGCAGGCTTGTAAGGGATGCATCCCACGACCCGATTTCCTGATCCCGCATCCCCATTTTTTACCTATCTTTTGCTGTAAACCTACGCAAAAAGGGATGGAAAAAACCCACGCAAAAGCCATTCTTTTTACAAGAACCTGGCGTATAAAGATATCGCACTTCTTGTCGCTGGAATCATATCTTGAAATGAAATGGAAAAGACTTTGTCAAGTTTTCCAAAAAATTCAATTTAATTTTTACAAACAAAGAATTGTCATTTCATTTGCAAAATCCAAAAAATAATCTTATCTCTTAACAACATTTATGTGAATCGAAATGTCGGGTGAGCGAGTGTCAGGAGTTGCCCCCTCCTATACACCTTACCCAACATTCTAGATTCACATAATATGCTTAAAGAGATATAAGTTTAAACGACGAAATTAAACTCCAGTTGATGGTCTCAATTAATTATTATCAACTTCAAATAATTTGTGTAGTCCTGATAGGACCGTCAGAAAAATGTTTAAATTTTAAACTCAGTAAGCTGAAAGACTTACTAAAAAACATAACTTTGACTCAAAATAAAGTTAACGAATAAAGTTATACTTCACGCGGAAACTTACATTTTTTGCATTAGAAACATAGACGGTTAATTTCAAACTTCAGCAAACTTTTAGGGAAGTTGTGGTCACGATATCGTGAAAGAATAAACTTGCAAATAATGTATCTTGTAAGGGGTTGTATAGGCTCGGAAAATGCTTGTTGAAATGTCAAGAATGGTAGTTCGTTATCCTAGAAGACATTGTTCTAATTTTTCATTCAGTAGCCGACAAACCGTTATTATCCGCAGCAAAAAAAATAAAAGTCGTATTTTTTTCACCTTATTTCAAAAGAATTTGATTTTGTCACAACATGTATTATAGTTTAAAAAACAATAAAAAGGTTTGATCTGACATTTTCAATTCTCCCTCAAAGTGCGTCAAAACAACGAAAGTGCCGTGGTTGACCATTTTGCAACTAAAAAGATTTTTTCATTTGTATTTACGAATCAATTTTATAACAACTAACATTGTAGATGCAATTTAGAAAAAATGGTAGATTCAATTTAATGATTTAAGATCTTAGTTCAGACTCTTAACTTCAGGAGTCACCATTTAGCAATTAATTTTTGGCTCAAAGTCATCGTATAATTCTAAAGAGCCACCACACGAATCTTTAAGTTATTAATGTTTCTGGAAACGTTATAAACTATGGTCAATCATATTTGGCCGTTCGAGACCCAAACAAAACCCTTTCGAAATTTTCACATCCAGAAAAAATTAAATAAACAAAATTCAATTTTTTGAGAATTTTGTGATTTCATTAACCTTATAAGCCGCTGAGCGTCAAAAATCGTAATTTTAATTCACCAACGCTTCGGTCAAAGATATGAATGCCTATAACAACTACGATGCATCATTTGCCCACAACCCTTAAGTATATGATCAGTTAGTAGTTCAAGGGTAAATCATCTTTTCAAATTATTAATTTATCAATTTAGAAAAAACTATTGAAACGTCAAAAAAATGGAAAAATTTTCTTGGGTGAACGGAATTTTTAAAGTTTATTTCATTTGAGTTGCCTCCCTCCCAAGGGTCGGCAATATCTTCCTGTCTACCTCAAGTTATGCCGTACCAAAAGCTTGGAAATTCTGCATCGATTAGTAAAAGAAATATTGGCTACGCATTTTCCATCAAAAATGACCATAAATTTTTCTTCAAATTTAGCAAAATTTTTTAGTTGCAATTTCTTCTCCTACATAAAATGACTTAAGTATTTTTTAAAAGCGATCCTTTTATAAATACAATTAAAAAAAATACACCATACTTTAAAGTGTTTACAAAAGCCCAAAGGTGTTAATTGCTCAATTTCACCACAATAGGCTCAAAACATTCGATGGGCGATTAGTTTTGTTGAAGAATTGTTTGACTTCATAAGTCTATGGATTAGAGCTGACCGCTCTTAGTTTGCAGTGGGTGCTTCCGGTATAAACCTAGAATCTCTTTATGACCTTTGCTTATATCTAAGAATGTGTTGAGAGCCATCCTAACATCCTAAGACCCTTTCTAGCCAACTCATGGGCCGCTTTCTCTCTTTCACCCACACTCTTAGATTATAGCAAATCCATAAAAGGGATATGACACAATATCAAGACCCTCAATCCCGGGTCTTTTTGTAACACTCGTTCCCGGTTCGAAACGATTCCATAAGTATTTCAAATTTTAGAATCGTTCGGGTTCATCATGTCTCATTTTTGTCATGTCTTTTGGTTTACTTATGATTTGCAATACACCTTTACTAAATTTTCCATCCAATGGAGATAACGTATAAGCCAGTTCATTCTATACATTCGCGGATTCGAATAACATTGAATACAATTCGCCTTTTTCACTTTCGTTCAATGTGTTAAAATCTGTGTTGTTATCTCTCTGTTTAGAAGATTTGCGCTTTATTTTGATGTCCGAACGGAAACCAAGCAACCGAGAAAAACCAAAACGCTGCTTTTTGTAAATCATGTATAAAGGTATCAACATAACAAAAACAAATTTGCCCACCTAGTGTCCACGGTTGCTTTTATTTAGGCGCGATACACGGAAACATAAAATTCCTATGATGAACTTGATATGAAGAAAGGAGAATGGTTTTAACTTTCGAAAAAAAAATTCTTTTGCCGCGAGCCGATTTTTTTATTTTTGGTCGTGATTGGAGGACCTTTTATTGAGCCACTTTCAGACAGGTCGTTTCGAAATGAGTACTTACAGCTTTATTTCAATTTTTTGATCAATTATTTAACAAGTTGATATTTAAATTTCGGATAAAAAAAGCGTATAAAATGGTTATAAAATTTTTAGACAAAATTGGACTTTTAAAAGTTAGAAAAATAAAAAATATTCGGCTCAACACGCTTCAAAAAATAAATTTTTCTCCACTACCGAATATGAACTCGTTTTTATGAGAATAAAAATATAATTTAAACATAAAGAGTAAAAATCTTTCAAAATATCTTTGAAATTTTTGTTGGTCGAAATTTTTTAAATTTCCAAATTCTATATTAAAATTTTTTTGTTTTAAATTTAGTTTTTAAAAATGTCAAATTTTCGCTAGTCCGAACCCAACATATACAATTCCTTTTTCAATATAGCTCAAAAATATGAAAAATCGTTGCTTCCTATAATCGCTGACATCATCATTTAAATCATCAAAATTTTATCAATTCTGCTTAAATTCTTGGTATTTTTTGCCCCTTCTTTCATTCATTGATCACTCTATCAAAAAGTCCCGGGATTTTTGCAGGTTTTGGTATATTGTTTTGAAAACAGTTTAAGCATCACTCATTTGTGTGCGAATAACAATTGCCAAACGACATTAACTAAAAAGAATAAGATTAATACTTCTGACACAAACCAACCAGTATTGTTAGGGGGTATTGCGACTCTGATTTGACAATTTCTCGTAAATATACTGTAACTACAGTTCATGAGTAAAAACGAAAATGCTGAATTTGTAGATCTATCCTTTAATCTTGCGAAAATTACATCAGAAAATTATTTTTGACCAGTACACCAATAGTACAGATCGTAACAGGGATCATTTTCAAAACTTCAAAACTATCTCCTCCCAAGCGTTATATCAATTCGAGCTCAATGTTCACAGATCACTAAACATTAGTTATATAAATTCTTCGATCGAGACTTTGTGATCCGGCAAATGAACAATTCTAGAAACGCCCAAAATAACCGACGATTTTTTAAACAATTGCAGACTTCAACATCTATCTCCTTCCAGATAGTTTGCAAAAAAGCTCATAATTTTATCAAGCTATTCCTCATAAAATTTTAAGAGATTATCGAAACTTTTTTGCAATTTCGATGCCTAGAACTCGAAAGATGATTTTTTTTGGCATTTTCCGAAAAAATTTCCGAAAAAAAAAAGTGCTCTCGATTTGATTTCGAGAAGTAGCTCACAAAAGTAAGCCAGTGAAACACTGATGAGAAAGTGCTTACTCAAGTCGGCCAATATTTTGAAGTTTAGTGGTCAAATTGAGCAAACGGTTATTGTTAACTTCACCTTTTTAACATACTTAGAAAAAAATGCGATAAATTCCGAAATTTTTTTATTGTTAATTGGTTCTTAGTACACTTAAGTTATCACCCCGATCAATTTCAAGCATGTTTAATGCCTCTCAAGCTTTTAATTTAATCGATCGCATTACCCCCTTAAGTTCGTTCAATTTGAGAATTCAAATACAAAACTTTTTTATTTTGGACATGAATGTTTAAATTTTTAGTTCGCGAAAAAAAATCACTTTCAATCATTTTTATGTAATACAAAGGTATTCTACACCCCTAACCCTCGAAGCATAGAAATAAAGTTTACCGCGAGGCACCGTGGCCTTTCAGAGGCTTACTTTGATGCGCTGTTCACAGAAAAAACTCTTATAGATCAACCTTCAATTTTCGTTTATGATCAAATTGAACTGTTAATTTTTTTGAAAAAAATTTCTACTCTAGATTTAATGTTAAATGTGCGGTCGCAAATTACTTTTTTGACTCCACTTTACCAGAACCTAACTGCTTCAAACTTTTGAGAGTAGCCATTTGTAGATCTATCCTTAATATGTTTTTATATACGAAAACTAATCAATCAGAATAATTTTTGGCCGACCTTGTACCATCATTGCAGCGAATTCTAGAAACTGACAGTTTTTCATTTAACATTTACCTAGAAAACTTCCTATCATAACTACAGTCGTTAAGACTACGGATCTTAGACATAGGATGTCTAAGCTTTATGTGTCATAAGTTATGCTTCCATTATGAATAGGCTACTTAAAAACTCGAAAAACACCAAATGATTAATTTGGCATACAATTTCAAAAAAGCATTGTTAACAAAATTCATAAAACTTTTGAAAAATACAAACTTTTTGATTGGTGAAAAATAAACCAATCATATCGAGAGTTGAGGTAACCAAAAAATTGTGCCTAAATTAGTAAAAAATGTTAAAAAGACTCTTTAAAAAAATGTTAAGAGTAGGTAAAAATAAACCTGAGTTAACATAAGTTTTTGGCATCAAGTCATGTATGATCATCAATCGATTTCGGTCAATGAAATTATTTTGATGCACCATCCAAATTATCTCATTTATTCATTTCCTTGGTGTTAATTCTTCGACAAACCAATTAGTATAAGTATTTCTGAATCGATTGATGACAATCAATAAGGGTTTTCCAGTTCCTGTTCATCACAAATATTCCGGACCGCTTTGGGATCAAAAAATCAAAATATTTTGTGCTTTTTTACAACAATTTGATTCGCATTTGCATGGAAAAGGATTCATACAAAAAAAAATTGAAAATCAGTCTTATTTGTTGAATTCAATTATACGACAAAGCAAATAATAAGCAGAAAGTATGGCTTGAACATAATGACTTATCGAGAATGTCGGAAATTTTACCGAATTTATTGCAAGGAATTATAGCTAAATATTTGGCATATTAATGCTCCAAGCAGAGATAAAAGTATCACTTAATTAGTATATGTTTATTTTGCTTGAATATAACGAAAGTAAATATTGACATTTTTCGTTTTGTAGTGCCTAATAAGAAACTTTCCACTTCCTTACCTTAAACTTAAACATATTTGATGCTTTTGTGGATTCTCTAGATTCAATCAAGTTCAGCCTTTACGAGTTTATTCACTCGTATTTTTCAACTACTTCATAATTGCAATAAAGCGAAACGTCCGTTTAAATTATATTTAATTAAGAATTTCTTATCCATTGAATTACAAACATATCAGTTTTTTAGTTCGAGTCTTTGAAACTCAAATTACCGAAAAATTGAAAAGAATACTCTTAAAATGTATACAATTTAGCGCAAAGAATATTCCACAATGTGCTTGATTACCTTACCCAAACCGAAAAACTCCCAAAAAGTTAAAAAAATTAACTCTCTTAGAGAATTATCCCTGTATTCACACTTTTGTAATATCCCGGCCCTGATTAGAAACGTTTTAGTGTGTTTATTTAAGTAGTAGGGCCGGGAATTTTTACAAATGTGATATAGGTGATAAAGGTGTGTTCACAGTGTGAGACTCAGGACGTCAATATCTCAGCTAACTCGTAGACTCATGTCGGCAAGTAGTGACCATTGCACCATTAAATCGCATTTTTATCGACGCTTAACATAATGACAGACCAGTTATAAAAGTATCGATGAACCTTAAGATGAAATGACGTTGTGCGTTTTATTTATTACAGATTTTTACGTATTACGTACTTATTTTTTGCCAAAAATTTTTTAATATCACAAAAGTAAACCTTTCATCCGTCGTCATCAGAAAAAAAATTCTTGAAGACTTTTCCCAATACACTATACCCCCAAAATATCACTACCGGTTATATTTAAGACATAAGGTTGGTAAAATGAGTACTTTATTTTCACGAAAAATGCCATCTAAATCATTTTTGAAAGAATGAAGTGGTTCTTAGAAGTGTTTAAGAGCTTTTTACATTACACTCCAAGTCCGAAACGATCACTGACCTTCAAATTAAGAATCGAGTTTTGGCCCAAGTACCATAGACTCAATTACGCGAAGTTGTTGAGGACTAATACACACCTATTTAGAGTTTCTGACATAATAATATTTTCAAACGACGTACGTGATCTTATTTTTCAAAGAATAAGGATTTATTATATGACATATTTTTAACTTATATTTTTGGATATTTCGTCAAGTGATTTTATTCAGACTTTCCCTGTTAATGAGAAAAAGTCTTAAAACTTTGAGTTGACCTGGAAATTTTTGACGTAATTTGAGACTTTTTCAAATTACTGTACATTGGTACCAATATTTTTTTTCAAAAGTACTCAAATCATGCGAAACCCCTCAAAGAATCTAACGAATTCTAAAGACTCTAAATGCATTACAGTATGGCCTTCCAGTTTAAATAGAGCCAGATCTCGCAGAAGTCTCATAGCTTTCGAAATGACTGATGACATAAGAATGCGTAGACGCGAGAGAGAAGGTTGTGAAGAAAAATGAATAATTACCATTGAGTTTTTTTGTTAATTCAAATCTGTTGTATTATTTGTGAAAAATTGGCCTCCGGTTTAAATTAAGCACTCTAGGAAGCCAAAACTTTCCGAAAAAAAATTAAATTAATTAGATATCAAAAAAGGTTTGCGAGTACGCGTAGGCGTTGACTTGTCTCTGCGTATTGATAGAAACAAAAATGATATTAAACATAATTTCAGAGTCAATTACGAGAGAATTTTGATGAAAACATAATAATAATTGTTAAATGAACTTAGAGACAACCTTGGAAAGTTAACTAACAAGTAGTTCAAAATATAAGAAAACGACTTGAATTTGTATGATTAAATTGCACTGCTGCCCGTTCCACTGGTACATTTTCGCGAATTTTATTTTCTCAATCCCCATTAAATGCCTTTTTGTTCATCGGAAATTTTTTATTTTAATTTTATGGCAAATGGCTGAAATATTTCTAATGCTATTGAAAAATGTATCGTTTGATAATGAAACTTTTGCTATATGGCTCGATCTATAGAACTGGTCACTAGTTGCCGGAAATGCGATGTCTGGTACAATTCTGTCTAAAGTCTACGAGTTAAGATACCAGACACTCATTCGCATTGGCGTACTAACTTAGTGACTACTAAAGCATAAATGCTTTTCAACTTAATATAAATCTGAAGTGTTTTTTGAGTAAACATTCGATCAGAGTATAATCCAGACGACATTTTTTCTGATAATTATTAAATGGATGGATTGTTTTCAAAAACCGAAATGTTGAACAGTTGTCAGAATCAGAGACACGTCGCGGACCGTCGGTTTGGTAAAAGAATAAACCCAATTCTTGTTTTCTATACATCTTTTAAGTGTCAGCTCGAAACAGCAGTATTGAAATACATCTATTAAAGCCTTTTTTCAAAATTTTGGTCGTTAAACGAAAAAATACGCAAAAAGCCGAAACAAAAATTTTAAAACAGAATTCGAACGAAAAAAAAAATTGTCCTCGAAAAACAAAATTTCGAGAATCGGGCTCCAACTTTATGATTCGTAATACAACTTCTACGCTGCTCTGGATGCCTGACGCCATAAAAAATTTTAAAGAAATGATTGAAAATCAATTATGAGAATAGAGTAATTAGTATTTCTCGGGGAACTTATTCAAGGTCCTGTGTGACGTAATTGGATTTAATATATTTCAAAACGTGCTCGAAATTATCTTAAAGACTGTGTATCTTTCAAGCGATGAGCAACTTTTTGCAGATAACACGTTTCACTATCACCTAAACGCGCATCCGAATAACAGCCTAACTTGCGACACAACACTAGGCTTGGCCGCAGTAATATCTAGAAAATTGCGCGCTCAAAAAACACGCCAGAAACAGAAACCGTGTTTCAGAGTAATTCTCTAATATTATTCTTCTTTCTGATAAAATTTTATTATGCGGCCAAATTTCAATGCAGTCTTTTTCTCTGAAGAAGAACTGCTTGCTGGGATAATCCGATTAACAGAGATCTAACTTCAAATTTTATGATTTTTGATTTTCCATTGTTCACGATAATAAGCCGAAAATCAATCCTTAGAGACCATTGACCTTCCTATTTTTCATTGAGACAACTAAACTATATTCTTACAAATAATTAATAGAAAAATTTTATTAAAAAAAACGATAGCGAAATTACCTGCTGGTTCAATCTTTCTATTGAAATATGAGCTAAAATAACAGAAAAATTTAAGAAATCACCTCATTTTAAAAATTTCTCTTACTCAATCTTTTATAAACCTATTTTTTAAGGTATAATTGATGAAACCAATATTATATCTCTTCCAAAACAGAACAGTCTTCTGTTTCTAAAAAAAATTAGAGGAACACGTGAATTTTTTTTACTAGACACTGTACTTGGCTGGTTGTTTTTTTGTTATATCAACAAATAAGTCTCCGTATTCTGAATAAAAAAATTTCTGTCAAAATGGCTGAAAGTACCTCAAATTCACTTTTTCATTTAAACATAGGTTTAAAAATTGTCAAAAAGAGAACTGAAAAATTTTCAACAAAAAATCTGTCATTTGAAGAAATTGCAAGTTTTTAAAATTTTTAGACGAATTCTATTTCCGATAAATAGTATAGTTTCGCCTGAGGGGACACCGCGGTCAGCCTACACCCCACACCCTTAAGCGAAAATAAACTGTTGGTTAGTACAATGTGTTTTAAGAGAGTTTTAAGGGCCTCGGTCCTGCATTTTGACAGATACCGATCTTGCGCTCGTTGATAAAAAACTTTTCACTCGGATTGCATACATATTCTTCCGAATATACCATCTGAGTGATGTTTCATAACAGGCAACTTTTTGTAACTAGCGAATATTCTGCATTATGCTTTTTAAAAAATTTTCGGAGTTCGAATTTAACTTTCTCGCAATTCGAACAACATTATGAAAATCTTTGGATACAAAGCTTCAAAACATAAGGAAAAGATGCCCTTCATTTTCGTTCAAACTTTTTTTTTCAATATTGTTTCAAAATAAAGAGAAAACTCTACAAAATGCAACTTTAACTTTCTGCACTAGGTGACCACATATTTTTTATAAAGATTAAAAAAAAATATTCTGAAAATTAAAATATGCAAAAATCATCCCTTCTATAATTAGTCCACCACAGAAGTACAGCATAATACACCAATATCCAAATTAAATTGAACTTTGTGAAACATATAGGGCTTTTCATGATCGAAATCACTTTTATCAAGCATTTTCAAGTTACCCCATCATTTGTCTTGATCTCATATCCAAGCATGGAATATATTGCAACGCATTTATCACCTAATAATCACAAGGTATAAAAACGAATTAAAATTTTTTTTCAGTAAACGAGTTTGCGTGATACGGATTCTAAATTATACCGAATGTGTTAAAACGGATGAATTTTTCAATCCAACCGATCCCGCCCACTATCTGCGGATACTAAAACTGGCGTTCATGTCAAAAAATATTTTAAAACAGTCCTTCCGGACAAAGCCGATCAACTCTTCAGTTTAGTTTCGAATAACACTTAGGTGTTTCAATTTTTCCTGTGAAATTTATTCGTTCTTTGACACATCTCAAAGTGTTTCAATAGAAGATTTTGTTACACTTTAAAATTAATGGTCCTATGACTATAACTCTTATACCTGAAAATTTCGCTCAAAAAACCCCTATCTTTATTATTGACAATGAGTTTCCTGTTCAGTATTCCATATCCGCCCAAGAAGAATCCGAATAGAGACTTCGACTAATATAAATTTATAATGTTTATAATAGCAAATCTTATGAAATTCTAGAGCTCATCAGTTTGAATGTTTCTTACAAAAAATTTTTCATTTACTACAATTTTCCAGATAGCTTGATCAATCCAAATATTCTCAAGTATTCAGCATATTTTCTGCCAAATTTTCGTTCAGCAGTTTTCAAATTAACTTTTACTTGAATTTAACTATAAGAAAAAAATATTGTCATTCAAGAATTTCAATACTCTCTACTGCAGTGGTGAGACCCACATGGCAACAGTGACCCAATGGGCAACATCTGAGACCAAGGGCAATAGAACCAAGGGCAACACTTTTTCGCAGATTACAACACCCTGAAATTTTTACCCATAATTTTACCCATATTTGTGATAAATTGAAAAATAATAATATATATATATATTTGTAAAAAATGTTCACATATAATTGATTACAATTTTATCATCTAGAACAAACTATACGAAAAAATTGTCGCTTCAAGTTTTAAACAAAATACATGTATCAATTACAGAAAATCGTTACTAAGTGAGACCAATAGAGCAACATTTTTCGAAAAAGGCTCTTGTTTCCCACTGTGTCTCACCACAATCGTATATAAAGTTGTTCGAAGATAAATTTTTGTGTAGGGGAGACTGCGTGAATAAGTTTTCACACTAAGAATAAATTTCCAAAGATAATAAAAAAGTCGATAACAAGCGGACGACTTGATAACTCAAAAATAAAATAATACAAAAGATGCTATTTTGCCAAAATGTTCGACAAAAAAGTCCACATACAAAATTTTTAACAATCTGCCAAATCATCTGTTTCGAATAATTGTTTTTATTTTGAAACGACTTTTCAACATTTAGGGAGGTGGACGTCGATAATAACTCCTTTTTTGAAGCTCTTCTAGTGCAGTTTCTGAGAAAACTTCAGTAAGCAGAAAGGTAACGGGGTTCAATTCGGGGGCAAAAACAAACAACAAAAAATTCGCCCCACGAAGTTCTTCAATTTTTCAGGAAAATTCGGCATGTTTTCACGATAATATCGGGGGGACATTGAAATTGTTATCATTTGCCCCCGAACCTTTACCGAACATCGAAATGAAAAATGAGTGAAAATTGGTTTTATTGCCCCGAATTCGTTCAAAAAAGCACTTTTTTTGATAATTTGGACGCGGCAGATGTCTCTAGATGCATATATTATCATCAATTAAAAAAAATATTTTATGTTGGTTCGATCACGATATCGATAACAGGTTCACTTAAAAATGGAGCCAGATTCCATATTTGAAAATGAATTTTAGCTCATACCAAATCCAATGTTAGTAGCACAGGTAGCAACTGCAGCTTTGATCAGTTCGGATCCAAATGTGACATTTCAGCATATTGAGCCTCACAAAAAGAAATCTAGAATTCTGAGTTCTTTTGCTGCACACACCGACGACGTTACTGAGAAAAACTATCCTTTGTTTTTCATATTTGAAAGGAAAATAAAAAATTGCTATATGTTTACAAAAAAACATACAGACACAAAATTTGCTTGGATGCTGCTGAGCCAGTGATTGCCAATCAAAATGCCGGAACTTCAGACCCTGCAGAATCTCTCTGTCACAAAAGACCCCAAATTCGGCGACGACATACACATTAATAAATCAGAATATTTTCATTGAAGAATAGCAAAATATAAGGTAAATTATCAACTTAGATTTTTTATTGAACAATGTTATTTATTTCAAACATACTTTCTAGACACAAATTGTTAAATTCAGTCAATCCTAACAACACAGTTATTGCATTTTAATTTTGTACAGGATTTTGTTCTCGCATAATGAATTACAGTGAGTGGGTTTAAAAAGGACAACTCCTGTAGAACAGTATACAGATCAAAATTAATAGAACAACCTCGAGAGGAAATTTCCACCAAAGCGGTTTAAAAAGAACAGCTTGAAAAAAACTTTCGCGCAGGAATTTTTCTCGGACAGCGAATAGTATATAGTATCGAAGGCGACCTCAACCTGCTTTTTAACCACACTCTACGTATCTTAAAATTCATTATGAAAAAATTCGGAAATTGGACTTGCGACTAAATTAGCGCCGAATAACCCCCTAAGCTCGCATGTGGCAAATTATGTTAGGCAGTTTATACCGTTTGGTGGATTGGAAACGTTTTTGGCTTGGACTTTCAACAATTACTTTGGAAAATAATCTCATATGTGATTGCCCGCTGAATTATCTGCGAAAATAAGAATTTTTTCGAACTATACGGGCAAATTAAAAACAAAAATATGAAATACCCCCGAATTTCAAAGAAAAAATCGATAAATTGACATAAATTCGGGGGTAAAAAAATTTTTTCCACCTTTTTGTAGGCCCCCCGAACTTTTCAGAATTTGTTTGCCCCGTAATCATTTTGAAATTGGGGCAAAGCAATCCCCCCGAAATTGTCCTGCCACCAACAGAAAGGTATCCTAATATGTTTTAAAATATTCGAGGATAACTCTCAGGATTTCGGCAGTGGCACACTCAGATCACAATAAATGTGAACCTACTGCCAAACATTATATTTAGCAAGTCCTTTCTCAAAGAACAAACAATAAAATCAGCTCCCCTCTTTCTCATCAATTTATTTTTCTTATTTGCATGCGGGCTAATAATTAATACGAAGGACTCTTAGCCGTTTATGAAGTTTCATCCCGAGTGTGTCAAAACAACCAATCTCAGCAGCATTATTGGGGCGCAAAAGCCATCCTCTCCGAACAACTTTACATGCGATTTTTAAATTCTTTGAATGAAATAAACAAAGCCCAGCGCTAGAGACTCCTAATGGTCTTGGGTTTCTGAAAATTGCGTAGTTGATTAGAGTATTTTTTCCAAACTTTTACAAATTATTAGAAAAACACAGAAAACTTTGACACTTAAATCGTTTTTTAGAGGAATATCTAGAGCTCAAATTGATTACTCGCGCAAAATTAAAAGTATATAAATACATTTTTTGATTGAACATTTAGTACAATCTTATCTAACATACTCCCTAATCAACCTTAATTTCAACCCCGAAAAACGATTTTTTTGAAAAAATCTGAGAAAAACAAAAAAAATTCTATAAGTAAAAAACCCGTGGCCAAAAACTATTTACAAAAAATAGCGGTGTATCACAAAAGTATCTATACAGCAAGTCCGGCGGATATGAACTTCTTTTTCGCTCACAAACCTCCAACCTATCCGCCGGACGTCTGAAGAAGATACGCTTCTGAATTGGTCAATAAAAACAAGAATTCGAATTTATAATTTAGTAAACAGATTCAGGTAAGGAATTGGGCTGAATTTTCACACAATGCAAAAGTGACCGGTCTTGAGAAACATCAGAAACTTTTTTTTTTACTTTATTCAACCAACATAATTAACCCTCTACTTCCTGGCTAATAGAATTAACGCCAGAACTGCAGCTTCGTGGCTGAATGGAATCACTTTTTAGTGAAACACCAATTTCAAATCTGCTGTATTTCAATTTTGTCCCTGACGTACCCTGATGTAAAATCTTTTATTTCAATTTGACACAGCATTTTGTTAATTGCTAAGTTAGATTCTTTTTTTCGGAAAAAACACCCTGCAGATTAAGAGCCGAAAATGCAGGTTATTTCCTGACAAAACCACTGTTGAGAACAAATTAAATTCTATAATCTTCTCTATTAATAATTTGTCTGTTCTGACGTCTCTCATATTCTCTCAAATTGACATTGCGTAGATTGAAGCCACATTTGTAACTTGTCACTTTTCTATAAGGGTTCATAAATGTCAAAATGTAATTTAAATAATATACAAGTTAAGTCAATGCTTAATCTCGGACTGACAAGAACATTAAAGGCTAGCACTTTAGTTTTCCCTAATAAGCGCTCAAATTATGAGCATAAAAGTTGGCTTTCATGATTGATAGGTTAAATAAAATTGTTTGAAAAATGATTTCTAAATGATTTCTACGAAAAGAGCGGTACCACCAAAAAAACGTCACCTTATCGCTACAATAGAGAAATAAAGTGCTAGAATACGCCAGAAAAATCCTTCGAAAGCTACTGGTTGGCCGATTATTATCAAATTATTTTATGAGGAAACTCAGCGATGTGCGTTGTCATTAACTCTATTTTAGCAGAGAATAATTCCAAGAGATCTCTCAACTATTGAATTTTCGAACTAAAGACAGATAAAGAACAGTAGTCTGCTCGTGAAGAAAAATGGCCTCCTTAAAAAGTAATTGATCAGAAATTAATTTGAACAAACATTCTTGCAATTTTTAAACAGAATCAACGCGTACTAGATAATAAAATTAAAAGGTAAAACTAACAAATCAATTAAATAGTTTTTTATTTAACCAAATACTCAAATTGGCCTATCTTCTTACTTTTCGAAACGCCAATCTTTCTTGCGTGAAATTTAGAAAAAAACCCTATCTTTTGCCTTCACCTATCCGTCCGAGTCAGGGAGAAGAGTTTTACTTTTCAGATGCGTGGGCGCATTGCGGAGGCTTACGTTAGGTTTTGCGTGGGATTCTCACCTATCCCCCTTACCTATCTGCCGACCCTGCTGATAAGATTCAGTCACACATGCAAAATGGCGAAAAAGTAACTATAGTACAAATAATACATAGCTAAAATTATTTTTGGAACACAAATCAACTACTAAGATTAATGAATAAACGCTAAAACGACAAATTAATTGGAATTGTTTTTTCATTTATACAAATCTCTTCGATATGCCTAATTTTGCTTTTCCGAAAACGCCTATCTTTTTGCCTAGAATTTGAAAAAAAAAAACCTATCTTTTGCTTCACATCCGCCGGACCCTGCTGAACTTAATTTTGAATATTAAGCCCACTCCCTAAACCGATGAATTAACCGTATATTCGACCAAGAAAAAAACAACTCGCAAATTAAACTGATTTATTTCCAAAAAAATATAAAAATTAGTTTTTTCTGCATTGTAAAGTCTAGGTTTCACCAAAATAGTATTTAAAAACCGTTCCCAAATAGCTTTATTCCCTTTATTTTTGTTAGAAAATAAAAAAAACCTTGAAAATTCGTCACAAATGTTAACCGACGGAATAACGGCGGCACGTGCTTTTCTTGAGGGTGAATAGGAACATTAATAATTGGTATTTGTAGCCATCATAAGAATATTTATGTTCCTATTCACCCGTTCAAAAAAGACCGTGCGGCGTTACGAATAAGGATGTACAGCAACTTTCCGAAAAATCCGTTCGAAATAAGTACATTTTTCTATAAGAGTGCGTACGGAAAGATTCATCAGTTCCTTACATCACGTTCAAAAACAAGAACTTTTCAAATTTAAGTTCACTTTTAGCGTCCGACAAAAAAAATCAAGTTGGATTATGTTGAGCTTATTGAAATGAATTAGACAAAATCTTTGATCAAATTAAAAAAGCTCGATACGCTAAAGAACAACTTTGTGTCTCTCGATTATCTGTGAACAAATAAATGAAATAAAATAATCACTTATAGTTAAGTTTCTAAGGATTTTGTAAATTAAATCATCCATAAAATTTGCTGAAAAATATTTCATAAACTTTCAAAGCGCAATTTAATCTCCACAGGCATGGCTAGAATTAAGTTTGTAAGTTCATCATTTTTAGCAATACTTTTCAAATCAAAGTTGGCTCAACTCGAAGTCTGCTTAAGGGCGTAGCCAGCAATGTGCAGGACTGCGTCAATTGAACTACGAAAATAATTAAGGTTTTTTTTTTTGCTTATGTATCGTTAGCTGAACCAGAATAAATGTGTAATTAGCCTCATTAAGATATTTTGTTAATCTATTTTCAAGAAAATTCTAAAAACAATAATTAAAATTTACCTGCATTTTTTCACCCAAATTTTTTTTCCTTTTTTTTTAAATCTGTGAATAAAAACGAATAAAAATAGCCACTTTAACTTTCATGCAGTTTAACATTATTTCTGAATGCTGTCTTAAAAATCAGTAGCATTACAATATAGTCATATTTTTGTCGACTTATTTTTAGGATATTATGAAAATTTTTCGCAAATCAAGTCCTAAATTTTAATTATGTTCTTTTTGAAATCTTTCTTGAAAAATCAGGCCGAGATTCAGTTGTTATATTTTCTCATATCTATTCGATTTCCGTTATTTCAACCGATGGAAGGGTCAATCGAATTATCGTTTCTGAACTACTGATGAAATTTACTAACACTTGCTTTGACACCGGTTATGTCCATTGGCACGTAATTTATATAAATTAATTATTTATTCAGAAAATCTCACCTAAATTCGGATGTATAAGCTTTACTTTTCTCTTCAAAGTCAAGAGTTTTTCTTTTAAAAAATTTTTTTTATTTTAAACGCATTGAAGGTCCAATTTTTTTTCCTAAAAAAAACTTCATGATTTAGGAGAATTTTTTTCATATGTGTAATATTCTCATCCTAATTTAGCGCAATACAACCCGAAAAATGCCTGAAGTTTACAAAATTATCGCCTTCAAAAAAAATCTCACATCGGTCGATGTTGGAAATGAGAGTTATAATGAAAATGTTGTGATATTTAACAGTACTTCAGTATGTTGAGAGAAATTAAAAATATAAACGTTTGAGAATGAACACTTTTATTGAAATAAAAAATAAAATTTTTCACATTTTTTTCATAAATCCACTCCCGAAAAATGTACCAATCTCCACATCGCTGCTACCCCCTTAACACAAATTACCACTTTCTCGAAGTAAATTTATATACATTTTATTTTATACCATTTAACCCCGAGACTCTAGATAATGTCTTTTCTTTGTTGTACTTGTTGTTTCAGCTCAAAGATTATGTAACGCACTTATTTCAGTTATTTGCACCATATAAACTTGTAGGTCCATAAATCATCAGTTTCAACAGGATTTTCATACTAATCACATTCGAATTCCTTCTTCAACTAGATTTCTTCTGCAAATTTCATCATCCCTTCTAGCAAAGAAGATTCATCTCCATATTGCGTGAACGTTTATATTAAGTTGTATAAACTTTGAGATTTTTTGAGACCATTCTTTCCGTTGATGCTATTGCGATATAATCAATATAGCCCATGTTCATTGATAACGTGAACAAAATCTTATTTCTTGGTTGAATAAATAATTGATGATCATTAAGAGGGGGTCTGCTCAACATAACCGAATTGGCCAATATCGTGAAAAAAAGGTAACGCAATATCACAATTTTTACTGTATTCCTGCCAGTATCGCCGAAATAGCCAATATGGCCGATTGCGTGGGCGTTTGAGGTTTTTATCACAAATTACTTTGAAAGCGTCATGCATGACGTCAAATTTCAAGATAAAATTCCGCTAATCCAATTTTTTCAATCTTTATTTGATTGCGTTCGGTAGAGTCTGTAACTCCACACATTTCGGTAGCTAATTTTTTTTCAACCTCGTGTTAAACTTCTTATAAAATGGAACAAACCGTTCAAATTATGACGTCATTCGGAACGCCAACGTGTTTATACATTTTTACCAAAACATTTTTTTTCCTAATATTGCCGAAAATGCCCAATATTGCCGAATTTTTCTGTGAAACAAACTCAAACAACTATTGAGGAATTATTTAAGCTCAAAAAATGTCATATTCGACTATTGATCAACGGTTGTGATAGTTTCGGACAGTTAGTAGAAACTGATCGTAAGCATATAATGATGATTTAACCAAATGACCTGCGATATTGTTTAATTTCAGCGGTACATTTTTAACAAACCAATCTTCAACAACTTTCCCAGGTTTTGCACCATTTTTGTATTTCTCAACTTGCCATCGTAAAATCTCAGAATCACCATCATAGCGTTCATTGTCTTTAACATTCGTAAAATTAATACTATTGTCGTAGAGAAATAAAACTTCGTTCGAAATTTCCGTTTTATCCATAAATTGGTCATTAATAAGGTTACGCACTGGATAACTAAACTCTAGAGTAAACATCGTAAAAATCAATCAATGACATTCCGGGTCGAAAAGCATAAAAAAATACATGTATAAGTATTTGTCATCTGGTGGTCGAATTAAGCTGTTTTAAAATTTTGATATTGAGTTTAAGGGGGTGCCATAAGTCCTGCAGATTGGTACATTTTTTCAGAGCGATAAATGAAAGAAAAAAAAATGTGAAAATTTATTTTTTTATTTTTTATCTTCAATAAAAGTGTCCATTCTTGCAAACGTTTATATTTTTATTTTCTTAACATAACTAATTATCTGGGAAAATATAAAAAAGCACTTTTCATGGGGCATCCATTTCCAACTAAACTTGACTACAGATTTTTTTTTAAAGACGATATTAATAAANGCCGAAAATGCCCAATATTGCCGAATTTTTCTGTGAAACAAACTCAAACAACTATTGAGGAATTATTTAAGCTCAAAAAATGTCATATTCGACTATTGATCACCACCTCATGTCACAACGGTTGTGATAATTTCGGACAGTTAGTAGAAACTGATCGTAAGAATATAATGATGATTTAACCAAATGACCTGCGATATTGTTTAATTTCAGGGGTACATTTTTAACAAACCAATCTTCAACAACTTTCCCAGGTTTTGCACCATTTTTGTATTTCTCAACTTGCCATCGTAAAATCTCAGAATCACCATCATAGCGTTCATTGTCTTTAACATTCGTAAAATTAATACTATTGTCGTAGAGAAATAAAACTTCGTTCGAAATTTCCGTTTTATCCATAAATTGGTCATTAGTAAGGTTACGCACTGGATAACTAAACTCTAGAGTAAACATCGTCAAAATCAATCAATGACATTCCGGGTCGAAAAGCATAAAAAAATACATGTACTAAGTATAAGTATAAGTATTCGTCATATGGTGGTCGAATTAAGCTGTTTTAAAATTTTGATATTGAGTTTAAAGTTTTTGATTAAACCTTTGAATTATTGTTTAATTTCATTACAGGGAGTTTTTCCAGAACGATGAGTGAATATTATGAGAAAAATAATCAAAACAACAATAAGGTTGAAAATTGCGTGGGCTAATTTTTTTTACAAAATTAAGGTCAAAATTTAAGTATTTAAAAAAAAAATAGACGCACAAGCTGAAACATGACTTTTCTTGTTTCTGGTCGTCAATTACCGCAATTTCACAATCAAATTAAATAAGATTGAAGGAGCATTTGGGACACGTACAAATTACGATTTTAAACCTAAAAACCTGAAGATTCGCGCAAAATTATCTCTTTTCCTTATATTTTCCTTAGTTTTAAAATTCTACTAAAATATTCTGTTATTGTTCAAGTTAAAAACTTCTTGTTGAAAAGTTGAAAATACCATCGTGCGCAACCCTAGTCATAAGGAAATTTTTTATCAGAATAAGTATAATTGCTAGCAGCAAGAAATGATATCGGAATCATAAACTTAATGACTTTTTGAAGCAACATGAGGACCAAGTCCAACCATCTGAATGATAGCGGTAGCTCTGGAACATGAGTGGTTTTGAATCGCGAAAAATTGATTTCGATCAAGGTTTGGTAAAAAAAATATCTTGTAAGGATCATCATTAAATAAAAGTTTTTCATGTCACGAAAAAATGTAAATAAACAGTTTGAATGGGTGGCGGTGTTAATCGTTTAACACATGGTCACTGTTTATGAAAGCCCTTATTTATATCATTCCTTGCAATATATGAAAAGCGTTTTTTCGTCGGTTTGATGTATTTAATGTAGGAAATACCAATTTTTTTCTGATTTCAAGAATAATTTAATTAATCCAATAAAATAAATACAGTCATCGCTCCCTAACTGGTACACTAACCGACCTTAAAAAGTGTAAAAGTTAACTATTCTTATACAGGTTGAATTTTATGGTTTGGGGTTTTTTGCCGGATCACTCAAACGAGAAGTCACGTGATACAAGGCGTTTATAATACGTGAATCCTCCTCACTGAACTATTTTTGATTTAAATGATGAAATATTCATTACAATGTTTTTGTTTTTAAAAAGGAAACTTATGATTGCATTTTAGTAATTTTTAGTAAGATGAAATTGTTTCGATTATAACATTTTCAAATTCTACGTTGCCCTTTATGTCTTTGGCTCGCAATCAGTTGTATTTGGCTTAAAAGTTTAATAGTTCAATTTGACCGACCCAAAAAAGTGGATCAGTTAGGCGCGCTGACTGTATTGCAAAAGAATTTTGCTCTATATTTTCAGGCAAACGTCAAAATTAGGGCTTAACTCATCAAATTGATAACATTGAGTGAATTCAAGTTCTATCCTGTTTCAATTCAGTTTACTTGAAGTTGCCACACTACATCGTGTAAATAATTCAGTGTGGTGATTACATTAGGGATGGCGCGTGCGAGGGCGAGAGAGGGGGAGGTAAGCTCCCTCTCTTCGATTCACAAAAACAACCCGAAATAAAATAATTTCTCTATTCTGAATTGGCTTTCATCTCGTTTCTTCTTAATTACAGTATCTTAAAGAAAACAACTTTAAAATAACTCTGTTTTGCATAAATTTTTCTGTCTACTAGGCTGTCGTCTATTGAAACTTTCATGAGCGAAAATCCAAAATTTATTTTTTATCAAAAATGTGCATTTAACTTTTTTTTTTTCGGCAGAAAACTAGTAGTTTTCTGGTTAGTTTGAAATTAGGAAAAAAAACAGTATATTTTTATTACCTGACGATAATTTTTTGTTTCAATTTGGTCTGGTTTATGCGTTACAAGCTGTAGGCTGTCACTTGTTGAGACCAACATAGAGGCTATGAAGGCTATCAAAAAACCTAAGATGCCATTCTGAATAATTTGTTCCCAAAAAAATTTGAAATATTTTTTTTAATTTTCCAAATTTTTTCGTGACTTTTTTCAAATGATCGGGAATGACTGCATATGAGTATCAAACGAAATAAAATTTTATACTGAGACTTTTCGCTTAGAAATAAAATTCAAAAAATGAAGGATTATTTCCGATTTTTCATAATATCATATCTTCTCGGAAACCCGAATTTATTTTATATTTGATACTGTCTGTAAAAGGGTTCAGTAAAACTCTATGCCAAGTTTCATTCAATTTGAAGTATGCAAACCTTTCTGGCGAAGGGCTCAAGTGTCAAAAAATGTAATTTTTCGAATTTTTGAAACTACAACTCTCCTTCGAAAAAAGGCACGTGGAAATTTGAATCAGAAATGCTATCGACCTAAGGGATGGGCGCCCGAGCTAAAATATCTGCTCGGAAAACACCGAGCAGGTCCGAGCAAACCGATCTGATCCTTTTTTTCCGACCCGATCACGTTTTTTCAAGTTGGGTGACCCGAGTCGGGTCCGATCCGATTCGATATTCAAATTTTGAAATGTGTTATGAAGATCGATAATATGATAAATTCGATGTGATGAATAGTTACGGAATCGATATTTAGCGTAAGTGATTAATAAAACTTGATCTATTAAAAGCGGTGTTCTATCATATGGATTTCATAAAGAATTATGTTACTTGATTACTATATTATGTTTGGGAAATGATGATAATTGATTAAGGGGTATCTCGGGGAAACCGTTTGTCGGGTTTTTGAGGGCAAATATCTGGGAAACTATACATTGTGATACCTAATTTTTTAGCCTGGTAAATTAATTGAACTTAAATCTCACATCCCAAATCATAATCAAGGATCACTGATTGCTCGACCAAGCAGGAACGAGCGTCAAAGTAGAGTCATATTTTGGAGCAAAAAGCCTATTTTTTCGTGAGTTTTGGGGGTAGAAAATTATTTTTCGATTTTATGAACCACAAGAAACGCACGCAGGTTGTGTACTATCGTTTTGAAAAATTCGAAATAAATTCGCTCTAGAAAACGCAAAAAAAATTTTAGTCACAATATTGGAACATATATGAATGACCCCACGGACGGCGTGTATTATCGAAACCTAAATTTTTATGTTTTTTCTCTTCGAAAGTTGTCCTTACATTTTTCAAAATCAAGAACTTTTGGTGAAAATTAATAAATAAAAAAAATAAATAAAAAATGATAAAAAAGTAGGTTCCTGGCTAAATATGGAGGTAAAAATACTACCAGTCATCTTCAAATTGTCCATATTTTCAGAAAAAAATAGTCAAAATTGAATCTGGAAATTTTTTTGGTTCAGCCTCATTTCTCATCTGCTCGGGATGACAAATTTGGTGTAAATA